>JAHLJT010007234.1:0-47480 GCA_031308135.1 Acheta domesticus
AAATGCGAATGTGTGTTTGTGTGAGAGCAATGAGTTAATGAGAGTTTGAGGACGTCCTCATTTCTTTGAGGGGTCAGCTTCGTGAAATCTGCAGCCCCTGTATCAGAGATCCCCTTATCGCGAGAGCGATCTTCTGTGGTTTTGCGTTCGCGCGCGTGATCGTGCCCACGGAGGCATCGAATTAGATGTGGATACTTTCGAGTGACCGAAGGCAGGAGTTCCGGAGTTTCGAGCGCCGCGTAGCATTCCGACTCGAGGTCGTTCGCTCGTCCACCGCTGCAACGCGGTTTCGCGGTTTCTCGCTTGTAACCGCAGACGCGCAGGAGACACGCCTCGCCTCTCAGCGGAGACATCTCATGTTTCCTCCGAATCTACGTAAATAAATCAACGTATTCCACTGAATATTCCCTTTTTTTAACTACATTTGTTTCATAATTTGTTTGCTCCTTTATAGCGACAATAAAGATAACTACTCTGCGTTTGCGGGAAATTATATATCGTAGCAGAGTTCACCAACAGTTGTCGTCACAGTACTCTCCTTAAAGAAATAATTGGTTTGGTTGTTTTTAATTCTTCTCCATTGTAAGCTTTACTCGTTTATACTAGCGATTGTCAAAAGATCTGGAATCCAATTTCTTTAAGACCAAATATTACAGAGAATAATGTTCTGCAATATCCAAGAACAATAAACGTGTTAGAGAGAAATGTTGAAGAAAATATATCTTAAACGAAGAAAATCTGAAGGAATTTAACCTGCCAAAAGTTATAGACGTGTAGCTCCTAAGCAATGTTTGACAAACTACCACTGCAATAAGAATAACATCAATAATAATAATATAATAATAATAATATAATATAATAACAATATAATAATATAATAATAAACAGAAACCTGTCATTGCCAGATGAAATCAGATCTATTTGGGATATGGCAAAAGTCATAGAAGTACGAGTTGTTATAGGCGCTACAGGGGAAATCCCCAACACACTGAACACCAGTATTAACATCTTAGACTTGCACCGTGATGTGTACAGATCCATCCACAAGTCCGTGATCCTGGATACCTGCAGTATTGTCGGAAGAATACGAGGTAGTTGATGGGCAAGATGCCATACAGAAATCTTACGTCCTTTGGCTACAGTCCTAGAGTAAGATGTTTGGCTCCACTGATGATGATGATGATGATGATGATAATAGTAGTAATAATAATAATAATAATAATAATAATAATAATAATAATAATAATAATAATGTTTATTTGGCTACTATTTGCTGACTGCCAAGTGGTGACCATAAGCCCACAGATTTGTAAGCTCATTCACAAGAAGTAAATTTTAATACGCGTTTCGGGCACAGTTTCAAAAATAGCTTGTAAAATTGCTTTTTAAGAACGTAAGAGAAAAATTAAAAAGACTCACAGAAACGTTAATTGAAACACTATTCGATATTCATGAGATTAAACCAAAGGTTTCTTCGTTTACATTTATGGCCTAAATGGTGTAAAAGTACGATTTCAAGATCTGACTTTCCGATGTGTGGGGCGAGTGGCTAGGCTGTCAAGCGTATGCACGCCCCCCGTACGTACACGCGCATGCACATTTTCCCACAAGCTGACACGTAATGTCGCGATCGCATCACGCGGTATGTAATATTCACAAAGAAAACACAGCTTTGCACTCTGTGGTTAGGCCCTAGGATGGCGCAAAGAACGCCGACACAACAAAGTGTATTGTGAAATGAGCTCAAAGCACTCTTTCTACAAAAGACTTTTGTTTCCCCCAACCACTAAGAATATTTGTTTAAAATATAGATTTGTTTTAGAATGTGTATATTTTTACTTTTTTTGCGTGATGAGGAAATTACATAATCGTAAGGAAATGTTATCGATATGCACAGCCATTTTCTATAATCATGGTTTTTGTCTTAAATACGCGGCCGAATCTTAAATTTTTACGAACAGTTGGAGTAATAAAAGGAATACAAATCATTTTCAAATTAAGAGAGAAAATGTACATACATATCATCGACTGTTGAAATTAGATCCTCCAACTGTACATATTCAGAGTATTAGGTTTGAACACGTAGAATGATTGATTTAATCATCAATTACGGTAAGCGAAATTTCAAATTTACTACGTACATGACTCAATATAAGAATTGAAACGTTTCAAGAAGTAGATATTTTCAATTTCCATTTAACTTTTCCTTTTAAAACTATAAATTTTTCTGCTTTGTTGAATCTAAAGGCGAATCATAATAGTGAATTAACCTTGCACAAAGAAAAAATACATAAAAATTGGAAGTGAAACATGATTGTTCCAAATTCATCAAAATAAAAGAAGTAATTTCAATTCGCATACGAATAACACTTTTGGATTTGTTTGTTCCGTTTCTCCTACAAGCAGAAAGCGAAAATTTACTCTCTCACAATATTACGCTATTTGTTTTGCTGGTGCACGGATTACAGTGTAGGTGATGACACGAGAATACCAAATTTTGACATGAGAATATTTAATCGATAATACTTAATTTCGTAGTGTGATTAGAACATGCGTAAATTTGAAACACGTATTCTTCTGAATCCCTACTCCTCCTAGCAACAAAGGGGTGTAATACGGGGTCATAACCAAGATATCTTAGGGAGTAATACACTCATCATTTAATAAAATACATGATCACCTGCGTATGCCTCATATTGGGAGTTGCAGCTAAAATTCCGTCTCATAAGTTGTAGGTTTTCTAATATGGCAGCCTGAACAAAACTTCTAAATACTCCGGTACGTTTCAAATGATCAGCTGAATCTTAAATTCTCTCTAGCTTCCCATTAATCTTATAAAATTTACAACATTTTATAGAATATAGCATCTAATACCCACCTCAATACACTTGGCTCACGGAGGTAACAGTGACACACGGAGAAGAAAGGAAATCAATGAGCTGTGTGACGTTATTCAATAATATAACAAAAAAGTAAGGTCCAATTATTTTTTTTACAGTGTGAAGTTATCCCGTGTGGGCGTTGTTCTCCAGACAGGTCCAAATAAGATTGTGGCGTTATACAATTGATGTTATACGCGCAAACTAAACGATGACAGCCCTTATCTATCCTTTCAAGCAACACAAAGACGACTATAACTAGAGGCGTTAAGAGCTTCCAGACTCCATGCACACATTTCATGCACTCTGACGAAACAGGATCAGTAGAAAAAAGACACATACTCGATCCCAAAAATTTGTAAACATTTTAATCTAGTGAATTAAATTACGACTAAATTACGAGTATGATCAAAGTGAGTGAATTTATGATCGTGGCAACGTACTTAATATTTCATTTAATTAGTTTTCCTTATTAATTTACTTTACGAATGATACGAGCTCGTGGGAGTACGAGCGAGGAAACTAAGAACTGAATAACAGCAGGAACATTAATTAGAACCCCGTAAAGCCGGAGTATAATGTAACTATGATGAAAATGGTATTGTGATAACTACTTTTTACTTACACGGAAACTACACAATTTCAACATCGCCTTTTAATACAACACGGGTTTTTGATGAATTGTAAATACAGCCGAAGGAAACGGGATCTCAATGAAATACCACCGCCGGAAAAAAAGCACGAGTCCTTTGTTATGGTCTCGCCTCTTGCGGTGACTTATTCTACGAGAATGCGGTCGAGAAGCGAGGAGCCTTTCTTATCCTTCACAAGAAGGAGTGCACTCGCAATACGAGGCAAGAGTTAAACGACGTACTATTTGCTCCTTTGAATACTAGAATTACCTCACTAATTGAATAACTGTTAATAACCCGTAAATTTATTTGAAACTAATTCTGCAAATTTAGAGTAGGATTTCACTTACTAAATATTACAGGTCAGTTGTTTCTACGAATATTTCTTTAGTACATTACGCTAATATGGAATAACATAAAAACAGTGAATATACTGCGCATTTTATACATATTGTTCAAATTATTACAATGTATAATATTATTTACATTAAATTTTACTTCAACTTTAATAGGCTTTCACAACCTGTTTTACAATGTCTATGAACACGTTGGGTTATCTTGCAGTAAAAAACACTATAGAAATGCCACTAGTTTTGTTACTTCTGGATTCAAATTTAATGCATTCATTTCGTTATGATCCTTTATTTAATTAATTACACCGATCAACTCAACTTTGTGACTAGGTTTTCCCTACGAGACATTTCTTTTATCCTAAAATTAAGGGAAATCAATTGTACAGCTGTTCAGCTTTGGTTGGTGGATCTGACTACAAGGACTTTGATTTTGATTTTTTGGGGGGTTCTTTTCTTTGGTTTTTATTCCACGTTTGCTCCAGACGATCAACGAAGATCTCTTCAATTTAGAAGGCTCGAGAATACCCCTACAGTAGAATAATTGAGGAGAGAAAATGAATTTGTTATTTAAATAATGACTTTTTTACTCTTTATTTCTGAAAAAACGTTTCCTTCATCTTAGAATACAAATAGATGCGTAGAATATTTTTGAAGATAAGTTTACAATTTTGTTAAAGTTTTTAATTAACAAAAACTAATACACCCTAATCAGTAATGTATCATGTATTAAAACTGATGGCCCTTACACCACGTAATATCGTTAAAAATTTGATATGAATACTGGACGATGGGAAGTAAAGACGATAGTATTGTGAACATGTGTCATATCCGAAAGAGCTACAAAGTATATAAACTAAAAGATATTTTGTGCTCCAAATTAGAGACACGACTGCTCTTATTTATTACAACAGTCTTTTTGTATAAAACTCTACTGCGCAAACTTGTCGGGAACAAATTTGCCAGCTTTTAGGAAAACTCAATGTTGGCTATTAAAGATGTATGTATATAAACATCGGGTAAGAAGATAGCAATAAATAAATAAATAAATAAAATGGAAGATTCTATAGGATAAAGCTTTGCATTCTTGACACTGTAGAATCTTCCATCTACGATATTCCAGGATTAGCAACTTTTAATGTTGTGCTGAATACAACTAAAATCCGCAGGTCATTGGTGGGCAAGTTTCACATCTAAAATATCACTTTGAAGAAGAACGATTTTAGTACCGTTGCGAACCCGTTTAATTCTCAGCAAGGGCAAAGTGGTTTATTATACTGGATGTAGTGTATTTTATGAAATTTATTAATCTTAATGACATTTTTGTGATTGTCATTTCTGACGAGGGGTTAAATTAAACACTTAAGACTAAATGGTAAAAATAATCATATTGAACGGCCATGAATCCCAAAAATAGAGGGGGGAAGAGACTTCATTTGAATAGTTTAATTGTGGACTGGAATTATTATGAGAGTAAGTCAATAAGTACCTGCATTTTTTTCTAACAGCCTGAAGTTGACAATACAGCTTTGTGAATTTGCAAGCCTTAAGATGATATCGTTTACTTCACTTATGATAAGTTTCCGTGTTATCAACAAATGTTCGCATGAGTTCTTGGGACGTAAAAACTGCTGCACCACTCTTCGTTTGAACCGACGAAGAACAGGTTTTCGTAATCCGGTTTTTGTGATCTGAATGAGTACCAAATGCTGAAATCCTTAGAAGACTTTCAGTACATTGTGAGTGCAACGATTTTCATTGGCCCATTGGTGCATTGATTTCCTGTGGATTGAACCGTTCAAACAACCAAGTTAAATAAAACAGGATGAGAAAAGAGCAAGATATTCATCCTCATGCACCACTGATCCTAATTTTGAGCAAGTCCATGACCTGATTCTCAATAGATGCTGAGCGTCTATTATTAAAGTGGCAAATCATACGTACGTTAGGTTCTGCGTATAAGAACGCCGAGTTGGATTGATGGAAAACATTTTGTTGCAAGACAACGCGCATCCACAAATCGTCCTCCGGCAAGGTCCACAAAATCTTTATTTCGAGGTGTCAGAGCATCCCACAGTTCCGATCTTATTAGTCTAATTACAATCTGTTTGGTCCACTTAAAAATGCTCGTAGAGGTCGACGATTTGCCTGCCGACTTGCAGGTGAGGAAGAGGCACAAATATGCTGCTTATTCAAAATCCTATTTCTGAGGGTATCGGAAAGACGGTGCTACGATGGAACATGTACATTGAAAAGCTTAGTTCGTATCTACGTTGAAAAGCGGTAAATTTGAAGTGTTTTAATTAATTATAAGCAATGTAGATACTTATATACTTACCCTCGTACAAACTGAATCTTCATGATGAAGATCTTCTGTATAAAATAAGGGATACTCTGTTTCTCGTTACAATGAACTAATTCTTTCCTTTCGAGCACGTGCCGCTACCACTAACACAGGGTTATCGGTTAAGAGACCAACTGCTACACTCGACAGATCGTGAAGCTGAACTGGCATTTTGGTTCTCATTATTTCCTTAAAAGGTGTTTCTTGAGTTGCCTTGGAGAGAAAAGATTCTCCACTCCAACTCTTGACGAGCGCACGTCGAGATCGTTCTGGTGATACACATCAATGGGGTTAACTTCGCTTACGACTTTCGTTTCGATCTTCCAAAGAAACAAACGTGCTCACCGTCTAATTGTGACTGCGAGTACCCGCAACCATATTTGAGATTGTAGTTCTCGTTACCAATTTCCATGCCCATATTTTTGTTACCCATTCTCCTAAAATGGAATTGAAAGATGGTGCTTTTTGTAGGAATAAGCGATGCTGCAACTTATGCTATTGGTAATCAGAATCAGTTATCAGAAAATGTTTAACGATAAGTAAAAACGTGAAATTGTTGAATAAACGGTGATGGAGATTCTGGCTACTTTATTTCTTGATTCGACTGGCTGCAACGAATCGGCACTTACATCAATTACAACCTAATTGTTTTCATATATACAAAATAAACTTCTAATATAATTAAACTTTCTATTTTTTTCGCGTTATACAATATACCCATTATGAAATTTCCACTTAAACTCGCAGTTTCAATGTACTCAGCATTAGCGCTTTGTCTGTAAAGACGTTAGAGATGCCTGAACATTGAAATTCATGATTATGATTTCAATTGTGGAGTATGATTTACAGATATTCATCTAAAACAAAATATACAAGTACTAACCAACAATTTTATCTTTGTTCATTTCGTTGCGCAATGATTCTAAAGTATATATCATTACAAGCAAAGTTTTCATACAAGTACTTCTAACATGATTGCGTTGATAGGAATCAAAAGTTACGTAGCACATCATCAGAAGCTCACTTCACTACTGGTCGAAGCAGGTCAGGAGTTACAGTGAAGTGACTGAGATGATCTTTACGATTTCATCCCCCATATCAACATACCTACAAACAACCAGCAATTTATTTTCATCCATCCTTCACCCAGAGAACCACTTTCGGGCTTAGCTCGCTCCTCTCTGACCCAGTCCTTATTTAGCCGCTAAAGACCGGAGGGGGTCAACACGCAAAAGTGAAGCGCACGCGATGGCGTCCCGGATAAGAGACAGTTCGGAATCCGCGCGCAATGGCGAGGCGTAGCCCGGTTGCGACACGAGCAGCTGCGAAGGTTTCTCTCCTTTTCTTTCCTTTGTCCCACCGGGAAAATCTGCGCGGGCGATCGCTCGGGAGCGACCCGCGTTCATTCATCGCGCCTGATAATTCTGGAAGCGAGGGCATGGAGGGGGGAGGGTGGGGAGGGGAGGGGAGGGGGAGAGAGGAGAGTGGAGAGGGAGGGGTTCCGGACCCTCCACTTTCTCCTTTGCGCTGGGCGCCGGAGGAGACGTGGACCGTGCGCGTGTTGCGGAGGTTAACGAGTGGTGCTGGCGAATTCAGGCGTGCTTATTCATAGCCCTCTGACTCCTCAAAAAATAACGTTTTTTCTGTAATTTTACTGAGTTTATTAAAACAATTGGTACCAAGAATTGATTAAACACATCGTAATCAAAGGGGACTCTCATTACGAATGTGTAGACAACGTTTTATAAATATTTCAAAAAGAAAAATGTAAAAGAATTCAATTTTTATGAAAAATATTTCACAATTGTTAAAAATCTTATGAATGATCTACTGCGTTAGACATATGTAATTCTGGCATACAGAACATATATTAAATATGAAAAAGGTCGAATTGTTACAATTCTGTAAAGAAATCACCACACGTATATGCAATCCGCAACACAGTACTGTTCCACACCCGCCCATCACGCTTACTCAAACTGTTTGTCCTAGATTCTTAAAATCTTGTTTTCGCAGTTGCCATCTTTCTTATGGCATAATAAAAAATAGACTTTTTGGATCTTTTGGATCTTGTAGAAACATTGTTCTCCTGGACATCACACTCCGAAAAACTAGTCAAAAACTCGCAGAATTTTGCATCTACGTAAAATGACATTGACTATTTTATGTTCTGTGCAGCTGGATCTCAGGGCGTACGTCTTCTTTGTTAATTGTCGTAGATGTTAACAATAATAGAATGTGTATATACGACCATTAGCTAGCTATGTATCTAAAACACGGTCGAAAATGGCATTTCGAGGATCTTTTCTCTTTTAAAACGATATTTTGAGAGAAAAGGGTGAGGGTAGCAAGTAGGATTAGAGTAATTTAGAAAGAAATAACTCCAAACCAACTATAATCATACATTGTCTAAGGATAAATTCATAAACTCTTGAATAGTAATTACCGATCGCATATACAATAAATATGAACTGCAGATTATCATAGAAGAATAATTTAGAGATATCTGCCCAAAAAGTCAATGGCATTCCAAGGAAAGTACCAATTAGATGTAAGAGTAGTGGTTAACAACCAAAATATAGAATCATAATATCTGCAAAATCATTAACCAACTGATTGGCCTTGCCGATTAAATAAGATTCCTTGATATATATGTATAATATGAAGAAAGTTTAAAACCCCACGAAAGGCAGAAATTCCAATAGGTAGAAACCATTTTTTAAAAGGAATAATTTATTAGCATTAACTGAGAGCCAAGACATAAGTAATGTGAATGGCGAGTTATACTCCACTTTAGTAAGACGTTTATCTAATTTGGAGGGAGAAAGTTTCAAGATTTGTAATAAGAATTTATTGATTAAATTGTTTGAGGGGAGCGAAATTGGATCTTACTTACCAGTTTTTCGTTGCGACTACCGTTTTAGGGACATGCAATTTTAGCTTAAGTGGAAAGTGTTTCATAAACCCTCTGGTGTTAAAGAACACAATCAATTTTCAGCTTTCATTTGTTTTTTAAATATTAAGTGCTCTTAGTAAAAAGAGGCGAATCAGAAAAACGAGTGAATGGTCTTTAGGCAGTATAATAAAATTAGATAATATACATGCATTTCTCTGTGGGAATTTCTGAGTAGACAATTCATGATCTGTCGGTCAAGAATAGATGTAATGAACTACGATACTCACAATAATAAAGTATAATACAAAATTATTCGCACATTCTTACCAGTTTGCAAATCCTGGCCAAGCCGTATACGAACAAACATTGTAAGTCGTCAATTATTTAGAACGTCAGTTAACCGGATGTTCAATTATAACTATCAATGTGAATCTAAAAATCCAAAATTTTAGATTATTTTTCTTGAAACAATTGAACATTTATAGTTATTAAACAAGCTACAATACTGGTGGTTCGTGCCGAGGATTTTTTTCCTTTTTAAATTTAATTAAGTTTTCTATGATTCTGCTTCCATGGAACAATCCCCGGTACATACAGTGAGCTTTTCGAATTATGTACATACATCAGCATTAAAATGGTAAAATATTAAATAAGAAAAATCTTGGTGTCGTAGTGTATTCTCAAGTTAACAATATTTCTCTATATTTAATATATTCCATTACTAGGAATATTTTATTTTCCGGACAAGGATTGATATGTTTAGTTGGAAAAATGGACGGTCTACGCCTAGTGTATGTTATGAACGGGTAGAAGATGCACGGAATAAAGAAACCAGAGCCTGCTGGATGGCGCGCAGCGAGTGATCCGGAAGCGCAGAGAGCGCGCGGCGGCATTTGAACAGAAGTTGCCCCGGGGGGCGCGGCCCCCGCCGGTCGCCCTGCGCGGCGCGCGGCATTTGCCAAAGGCGCCCGCCGAAGGTCGCGCGCCGGCACCACTAATTGGCCCAGCGGAGGTGAACGGCAGCGGACGCAGCGGCCAGGGAAACGGAGCCGCGGCGGATGTGGGAGTGTGTGTGAAGATTGAAGGGGGTTGATGGTGGCGAGATTGATGGTAAGGTGAACACTGCATGGAGGTGGGTGGTGTTGACGTGTATTCTCCGAGCACTACCAGAGAAAACCGGAGTAGTAAGTTTAAAAAACGCCTGCCTTAGGTGCACGAGTTTTCCTTCTTCATAGTTCTCGTCTCGTCTCGTCTCCTCTCTCTCTCTCTCTCTCTCTCTCTCTCTCTCTCTCTCTCTCTCTCTCTCTCTCTCTCTCTTTCACGCACTATTCAATCACACATTCGGAAATCATCCGCGAGATTAGAGCTTATGAGGAATGGGGAGGGTCTTTGTTGGAGAAGATTCTTAGAGAAAGAAATTCCCGCAAGCCGACGTGTTGGTCAGTGCTTTATTTTACATTTAAGCAGGGAAAGATCACCAACATTTCAGAATTGTAACACACTGCACTTAAAGGACTAATGACGCGCCCTGAATCATTATACACTCACTCTTAACGACGTGAATGACTTTAAGGATAGTGGAGGACCCAGCAGTAGGAACGATAGTGCTGTTTTCTCTACACCAAAAACATTGTAAGTGAAAAACCAATTATTTGGGAAGTGAGCGTTTCAATATTTGTCGTTGGTCTTAAGTGTGTAGATACTTTGTTTTAAGTTAGAGAAATCATGAAACATGTTAAAGATATTACAAATAAGTCTGGTTTTAAAAGAATGCCTTCGTGCAATAGCCCAGAGTATATACAAAAGTGGGTACAACGCATTTTTGAAAAGAATGTGATTGCTGCTTTGGCATGGAGCAGCCGAGAGGACAGCGTGATTTCGCCTGACTCCCCTTCTAATCGCGCCCTTCCCTCTCCCGCGGCCGCTGCGCTGCCGTGCGGGCCTCTCGGCGATAGATGTGGGGCACGAGAGCGATCGATCTGGATTCATCGACACACTTGCTGTGCAGCCATTCGCGTGGGAGATCGCACGGTTCTCTGCATGAGGAGCATGGAGAGCGGAGGAGGTGTCGGAAAGCACTTTAGATGAGGGTTGTGAAACCGCAATAGGTATCCAGTTGAGCAAGAATATGAAGTTAATTTTTCGTTTATAAGAAATAATAATAATAATAATAATAATAATAATAATAATAATGTTACAAATGAATAGATTTCCGTGTACAGAACCGGTTGTTTGAAACAGACGCGAAGAGATTCTATCGCAATCTGACTCAAAAACCGAATGGCAAAGCTGTTACTCCTTCAAAAGATGACGTCGAAGCATTTTGGGCAGGAATCTGGGAGGAGAGCAGATCCTACAACAAAGACGCATCTTGGCTTCAATCTGAAGTTGATGCTGCCGATGAACTTGTAGAAACAGTGGAAGATGTTCACCAATTCTCGGAAGAGGACCTCTTCCAAGCAATTAAGAACATGGGAAACTGGAAGTCCCCCGGGATTGATAAGATCCAGATTTATTGGATTAAGAAATTAACAGCAATACATTCTCATCTAGCAAAGGCTGTTAATAAAATTTTAGAAAACCCAAAGGAACTCCCGGAATGGCTCACACGCGGCATCACGTATTTGCTACCCAAAGCGGGAGACAGCTCTTTGGCGAAGAACTACAGGCCAATTACTTGTCTGCCAGTACTGTACAAAGTTATAACTGCAGCCATAGCTGACAAAATGTATAGACATCTAGAGAAGAATCATCTAATGCCAGCTGAACAAAAAGGATGTCGTAAAGGCTCTTATGGCTGTAAGGAAATCTTGCTACTGAATAAAGTCATCTTGAATGATGTAAAGAAACGCAAACGTAATTTGAGCATGGCTTGGATTGACTACCAAAAGGCCTTTGATAGTGTACCACACGATTGGATTTTGAAGACCCTGGAGATCTATCGATTTCATCCTAGACTTATTGAATTTTGCAAGGCTAGTATGAAGTCGTGGAGTACCAGGTTACTAATCCACAGCGGAAAGGAAGCAGTAGAAACCAGAAGTATTCAGATAAACAGGGGTATTTTTCAAGGAGATCACTATCCCCTCTGCTGTTTTGCATTGTTTGATCCCACTATCGAGACAGTTGTCGCAAGCTGACTTGTGTTTTAAAGCTCCATGGTGATGAAAGCCAGTATCACATTTGTTTTACTGGATGATCTGAAAGTGTTTGCCAAGAATGAACGATTCTCTCCCAAATGCTGCTGTCGTGAATGACTTTAGCATGACATCTGCATGAAGTTTGGTCTTGACAAGTGTGCAAAATCAATTAAAAAGAGGGAAACTCACAACGTCGAGACATTGAAATTGATACGCACACTGTGATTCAAGATCTTGAGCCAGTAAAACTTACAAATATCTGGGCATAGAATGTGAAACATCTCGAATGACAGAATGAAAGAGAGAATTCGTAGGGATTATTATAGAAGAGTGAGACTGGTCCTGCAGTCCGCTCTGAATTCCAGGAATAAAATATCTGCAATAGGTAGTTTGGCGGTACCTGTAGCCGAATCATTTTTGGACTAGTGGACTGGACTGAGCAAGAAATTCGCACCATGGATCGAAAACCAAAAACCTCTGACAGCATCATGTTTCCCACCCTCGAGCGATATACAAGATTTATGTGGCACGTAGGAAGGAGGAAGAGGCCTCAGACAAATTGGGCCTCCTGGCACACAACGCAATAGCGGTTGGTTAAGTTATGTAGTCGAACCATGAAGACGATCCTCGAATGATGGTCATGAAATCTGACCGAAGAATGGGAAACAAGGCATTGTTAGTGTAGCAGACATTGCGAATAAAAACTAGCAAGACACGTCGAATAACACAGACAGTGAACATCTGATGCTGGCTAAACATGAAGTGTGCGACACAAAAAATGTTGAAAGAAATCGTGGAGAGACAAACCACTCCACGGTCAATACCTAAAAGAATGGACAAGGTGCAGATCAATAAAAGATCAATCATTTATGTGGCTTAAAAGGGGAAGGATGAAGCCAAATCGGAAGCACTTGTAATAGCTGCCCAGATCAGGCCTTGAGAACACGACATATGATAAAGCGGTTCGTCAAAATTTCCCAAGATGACAAATGCCGCATTTGCTGGAGCAAGTAGAAACCATTGATCTATGTCTCAGCTTGTCCAATCCTCAAAGCCGGATACCTTGTCTGACAGACTCTACTGCGGTGAAGTAGAAATTTCAGACACGTTGGCATGAACAGTGAATTTCTTTGCAGGAGTAGAGAAAACTAGAAGGTCCACTAGTGGAGATTAGAAGATACGTAACGCACTCGAAGTTAAACACATGCCCAAGTGGTACGAACACTCACCGAAACCGGTGACGTCTGTTGGATTGTGTACGATATTGTACGACAACAAATTCAAACTGATCGCACGATAGCGGCAACAAACCGATATAGTTTATCCGGGATTTGGTCAAAAAATCGTGTTTACTTATCGCTGTTTGCTGTACCTTGCGATCAAAAACGTCGTAACCAAGTAGGCAGAGAAACGTCTTAAATACAAGAGTTTGGAAATCGAGATAGCCAATGTGGGGCGTACAAGCACAGGTCGTCCCGATAGTTATCGGAGCTCTGGATTTGTTCCGCAAATTTGAGTAAGAACTTGTCTAAACTCCCTAAATTTCAAAAGACTGGGAAGTGCATGAAATTGCTTTATTTGGAACAGCCCACATTTTGCGTAAAGTATTGTAGAGGGACTGATATTCCTCGAATCTGCTCCTTAGTAGCTGGTTGCCACCTGGAGTAGATTTTATATTCGCGACTCATAAGATCTTTAGTCGTGATGTAATGGAATAATAATAATAAAATTATTATAATATATAATAATATAATAAATAATAAAATATAATAATTTGAACAGAGTAAGATTAATAGACATTACTGTATTAGAAAATGTTAAAATTTGTTTTGGTAACAAACAGTTTCTCACTCTTGAGAGCTGAAGGTACAATTTCAATATTTACGATCGTCGCGTTGGTATCAAATCTCAAGAGTCGGAACATTCCTCATAGCCACTGGCAATTAAATTATTCCAGATTGTACCAATTTGGAAGTGATGATTCGTGTAGAAATCTATTTCCTCCCAGAGACATCTATTTTTATTATTAAAACTAGCAAAATGACGGAAGAACGCGTGTTACACTTAATTTATACACTGATACTGAGCCCCTTGTTAATGCGGAGATTTTACATTAAATAATTTACGGGTGGAACAATTATATGGTTCGGAAATCATGTTTAAATCTCAAGAAATCCACACATATTATTGTGTTCAGATCTTTAGAGTATGGCATGAACTTTCTCGACCATCGAAATTAGATATCTAATTTTACACGTGAAGCAAAGAAACGTATCAGAATTGCAAGTGATGAATTAACTATCTCCAACCTCTCCAACTCTAACTAGAAAGAAACTGTGCGTGAATACTGAGATTAAATTAAAACAACCCCTTTCTTCATCAAGACTAAAATTAATTATTACAACTTCTCGTGTACTACAAGCAGAGCTAAAATTATATTTTGATTTTCAGCTTTGAGCGATCGCCCTGGATATTTAATTTTCATTTATCACTGAAGAAATTGCTTCTGGAGAACACCTGGTGTCTGCAGCTGCTGTGAGGCTGTGCCTTCCCGGTATTTCAACAATGTTAATGAACTTCACTGTGAAAGTTGAAAGTTCAGTTACCACACTGCACAAAAAGCACCTACCTCCTAGAAAACTAATTACCAAAACAGAATCTTAGCCTTTTTATGTAACAACTTCAATTTGCCGAATGTTACACAAAGTTACATTTGAACGATACATGTTGATATTAATTACCGCCAGCATTTGGCGATTATTCCATGTCAGTGTGGATCAAATTCTCTCAGACTAAAGGAATCTTGCCTTGTAGGAAGTTTGTTATCCTTTTAAGGAGAGGTGACTAAACATTTTTCACATGGCATACGTATGACTGTAAAGTTGTACATAAACACTACAACTGAAGTTGTGGGCTTCCGCGGCCAGAGTCTTGCGAGTGTTCTAAGGTATCCGGGTGACGCGCGGCGAAGGCTGTGATGACATTCGACTTTCTTGTTCTGGTCTTCCTCAGGGCTGATGTGACCAGTAGTCAGGGCTTTTGATTAACCCTAAGGTAAAAAAACATGGTCAAAACGTTGGCATCACCTCTTCGACGTGGCGCCATACGCACAGCCAAGAGCACTAAAGGATTAACCCTTCCGATGTATTGTCAAGTTCAAAGTCGTCAGTGTAAATAGAATACATTTCACTGAGTTACTCACGATGGGTTTAATGATCAATAAATGCACAAAATTCATTATTATTTCTTGCGAGTTGGGGTATTTTATACTTCTTGTGCATATAACGCCACATTAACTCGATTCTTCACTTTCCACTTCATAATTCCTTTATTTTTATTTCAAGAAAGGGACCAGACGTGGGTAGACCCCGTTTTCCTGAAACCTTAATACATACAAATGGTAACTATGTATGTGTTCCACAAACACTTTTAAATACTGGGGCGGTGCTTTAAAATTTTGCATGAACATTAAAAACTCCCAAAAAAAAACAGAATTTGGAATCCAAAATCCCAGAATATTACACCAATTTTATTATACCTCAAAATGCTTTTAGCAATTATGGTCCCAATGCGTCTAGGATGAATTGTTGTCGAACGACGAGGGATGGAACCAGAGAGAGAGGTGGACTAGATGGGCGAAGATGTTAAACCGAGATCCTCATGAATAAATGCACGGGGAACCCCAGGTAGATTTCATATCAGAATTAGGTACAAAAATCTCTTAAATTTTACACATGAAATCCAAAAATTAAACTCTTGTACAAATACATGATTTTTAAAATTAAACTCGTGTACATGATTTTTTTTTCTAGACTTTACTCTCCAACCTCTGTTATTATCGTAATTTGGCTTATATTTGGAAAAATAACGACCGACTTTGTACACCAAGGCGATAGTCTAGGTTACAACTAAGTGTGTTATACAGTGCGCCAGGAAAGTCTCTCCGCAGAGTCATTGTGCTGGCGATAGTGTTAGCAACACAGCTTGAGTAGGTATCGCGAGAACGAGCAGCGCTGGGATCATCCGAAGGAAGTGCTGTAGCGGGGGGGGGAGGAGGAACCAAAGTGGTGGCACTTATGCGACACTACTAGACAAAAGAAAATTAGCGATCTCGGCCACCGGCCGGCAATTTTGTTCCTTAAAATTTTTCTTCGCATATGTCAGAAGACTGTTAAAAAATGAAACCCAGTCTCATTTCCGGCCAACTAACTGTACTTTTAAAAATTGTAAAAAATAAACAATTGAAAACTACAAAATTGAAGATAGAGACTTTGGCCTTAAAAAATCTGTACTAAACAATCCCCTCTTTAAAAAATGTCATGTACAACTATTTGAAATAACAAGTAGTTTTGCATAATTTGTTCTTGAAATTAATGAAAAAAAACATTTTCTCAAAACCTTCAATTTGTTTTTCATGTGTAGAAAAATGAACACTTAAAAGAATGGCGCATATTTCAATTTCGTTCAACTCGCTGAGTTTTCGAACTGGCAAATTTAGAAATAATGTGAGAAAGTATATGCTGTTGTTGCACCACTAGTTTTTTGTTGTAACGGAATTGTGAAAGAAAGGGAATATAAGTTAATAAGAATAGAAATTCCTCTTATTAAAATCAATTTAAATCCTACATTTCAAGGTAGCTTTGAGTATTTGTAACGCAACAAAAGCAATTAGAAAACAGTTCCGTACGCATTTCTTACTGAATCCAATTAACGGTGCGGTTGGTTAATGAGTTTTCTTATGGTCAATGTTGCGTAGTCCAAGGTTTCTAATAAATTCTAGGAGTCGGAAGTTGTACTGCGTTGTTTCATAAGATCTTGCTGGATGCAAATTTCTCTTTATAGAGCTATTCAATACGAATCGTGTTATTTCGTCTGATTTCAAAGGACTTCCGGAGACATCTACAATGGGGTTTCAGAAACGAGAACAGTACAGCATTTATTTTTATTGCCACCAAATAAGTTCAAAAGCAAGAAACTAGACTGTATATAGTATACACTTGCTTGAAACAAAGTGTATTTAGAAAACCTCATTCTGAATCCCGATAACTACAAACCCGTTCTTACAGTGAACCAAAAAGGTGAATGTTAAATATTCATTACCCTTCAAGAGCAGGTACGGTTTTAATATTATTTTGTCGATTATTCGTATTTTGTCAGCTATTTACGACTAAAGATTGTCAGCTAAAAAAATTACGAAATTTAATGGACCCTTCATGTGTGGATGCAGATTACTTTAACCATAACGTTTTAAAAGCTAGTGTTCACATAAATTTGAAATTTATCGCTGTCACTTGAAATTTGTTAAAATCAATGTGAACAATCTAAACTATGAAATCCGAGATAAAAACTAACCGAGGCCTATTTTGCAAGAGCACTATGACGTCGTGGAGTGCACGATGCAGGTCAGCCGCGCGATTGCGTGCGGGAGAAGCCAGCCTCCGTCGGAGCAGGCGCTTGGGCAAACGGGTGGCCCCCGCCGCCCGCTGCAGCCGATTAGCAGTAATGAGTTGTGGGCGAACGACGCCCTTGAACGACGGCCCTTGCGGGGCGATTCTTTGGGAAATGAGCCGAAGAGTAAACATTCCGTGCCGCTGCTGTAAGTACGAAATTGCTTGTTTCTTTGCCTACCTAAATTCTATCATTTATCAAAACTTATAACAATCGCGCGATTCGGTCGAAGGAATGAAAACACCCCCCCCCCCCCCCTGTGAAGCGCCCACGTTAAATATAGCGCCACTCATCTTGACGCCAAAACTCTACAATCATATTTCTGTTAGATCTTCAGTTGACTACGGTACACTACCTCACGCCGCCTTTGATGTTCATTCAAGCTTATTTTCCTTTATTTTTTTCTTTCTTTTCGACGCTAATGTCGATCTGTTAAAATATTTTTCGGTAACTATTAAGATTGGGCGTCCTAAGACAAATGAGGTACTACGTTAATTTTTATTGATACATTTGCATGAATGATGAAATACATTTGCACAAACATAGATAGTGCAGATACATTTGTGCGGTTTCCGCCAGTAACACAAGCTTCTCTATCGAGAACACAATTGGTTTTTAATAACCAGAAACTACTTCATGCAAGCGCAAGAGTTTGTTTAATCATTAAAAATAAGCTTCACCCCTATAAAACATTCAGAATTCGCAATGTCGGTCGTCGACCATTCAGAACGATAACTCTGGACAAATACTTGGCGTTGGCGTATTAAATTTTTAAAATGTGAATAATTCGCACCTCACTCGCTATAAAATGTGATAGTCTGTACACGTTCATATGCAAAATCCATGATAGCAATGTTACATTCCATTATAACAGATTTTAAATTTTTTGATACCGTCAGCATTTTAGTTTTGAACAAACCTAAAATAATTTCTTAATGGCGAGTCTGTAGATAGAATATATTTTGGTGCCACGTCACAAACCTTTTTTAAAAACTGTTTGGGCTAAGCGTGAACTATATGTGTATTTATTGATAATCAATAAACTGAGCATCATTTGATTCGACTACCCGTGTAGATACTTCACGAGTCCTGTACGTTTCACATAGTACATTCTGGCAAGACTTTGCAATCTCAGTCCTATTCGTAATTCAACCGTAATTCACCAATGACGGTTCTACAATTTATGTTAGAGCACGCTCGACTGATCTTCATTATGCAAACACACACTTCAAATTAAAGTGGTTTCAATATTACAACTCAATGAATTTTAACCCCTCACAAAAAGACTCCCTTCCAAGGAGAATCGTACCGCGTCTATTTTCGTACCTCTTACGTCTTCATGCCCACTAGCTTAAAACAATGTAAATCTTATTCGTAATTCACCGTAAGTCCATCAATGACTGTTCTGCAACTGAAGGGCTAGTAGAATAAGGGGCTATCCCACATTGATTGGGTTCTGAAATATTGAGGGTTTTTACTAGAACTTTCATAAGATAACTCGCTACATTTTAAAACTTTTACACACAAAACACATGCGTGTAAGTCCATTCTGGATTTAAATAACACACTACACTAATAGAATAATATTTGAAAGCCGATTCGATGACCTATATCGCTAAGCTAGGAGTGCTTTAGCGATCTCAGACCAGGATCGCGAGTTCGAGTCTCGCCTCGGGCATGGTTGTATTTGTGTTCGACATTCACCCCTTATCACCACCATATCATTTCATCTATTCACAGTTACCATAACGTTAAAACCAACAGTGGTAGCTAATGACATAGATGTTGATGCGACCATAAATTAAAACATATTTTAAGTTATAATTACTGCTAGTAACTCAATTTCACAAAAAATGTGGGATTTAAAAATAAAATGTGGAATTTAAAAAATTATTCCAGGACAGACTTGGCTGAACCTCATTATGAAAAACACACACTTCCAATTACAACAGATGAATTTTAACACCCATAAAAAGACTGCCTTCCAAGGAGAAACGTTGCGCGACTGTTTTCGTACCCCCCAACGTCTTCATGGCCACTTGCACAACGCGCGCGCACGGGGTCGCGAGTGGCGCCGCGTGGTGTGACCGACGTCGCGCCGCCGCCGCCGCGGGCGCGGGCATTCCGCGACGGCCGACGTGCCTCGCGGCGCGGCGTCGCAACGCACAGTGGGCCAAACGCCAAACATTTAAGGAATTTCCAAGCAAACATTTCAACCGACAAAAACGAGTTAACTGTACACTTTAAACACTGCATCTGTGCACTCGACCGACCGTGAATACAGTTAGGTGACAGTCTTCTTTGTACAGTCCATAATTTGCTCGAAAAACATTAATTTTAAGTGGAAAATTAATACTAATGAAAAATATATTACAAGATACTTGAATAATTCCAGTTAAATAAATGTAACTTTGCACACCTAGACGAAACGGAATTGTATTTGAAGTTCACCAGCACATTTTGTTGTTTGGAAACGGCTAAATGTGCTGGTGAATTTGAAATTTCAAGTGCAAAGATTTCGCGCTCAGACTTTACAAATAAAATGTAACATTATTTGGGATATTACTAACGTTTTAGAGGTCTCTTGACTAAATATTTTTTTCAGAAATGAGACGTTTAAAACTAACTTGTTGCAATGTTTCTCAAACACAGAGAATGTTGTACATTCATTAAAGTCTTGCTGCGTTCTTTCTGAAAAATTCAGAAACATCAAATACTTTTACAAATTTATTTCTTACGTGCATTATACATTAACGGAAAATTATTGTATTCTTCTATTTTATTACGTGACAGCTTCAATATCAGGCCGTAATATTCACTATTTTCACAACGTAAATTTTTAGAGACAATGTAAATTTAATTATGCAGATTTTAATGAACACTATCTAATAAGGAAAAAAGGAATCACGGATTGAATTTTTCCTCGCACTTTCGATTCATCGTACGCTCGGGATTCGATGATCCCCGAATTTTTGTGCCCCTGGTGATACACTTGTTTACTCAGTTTACCTTTTTTAATTTCATTTTCAATTTTTATCATTTTAATTTATCATTTACATTTACATTTTGTAGACTACCCCTTTGGAGGAGAAATTATGTTTGCCCATGATCACAACTGAATACTACATTATAAGATGCATATTTTACTCTCAAATAAAATTATTTAGATTGCGCAAATATTCCAATCTCTTCAGAATTATTGGAGATGTATTTTTTGATTATTTATTTATTTTTCCATTTCATTAACTGTTGAAAAAGTTAGAATACAAAAAGACTTAGGATTAATAATTCACAAATTTGTGCCTAATTGAATACGTTCTACTAAATAATTTTTAAGGACACTAGCTTCATTTTGACTGCTCTTTTTCCGACCAATGAAAGTTTTCGTATCTTCATCTTAACTCTCAGCGTTATCCACTCCTAAATGACATTAGACCTAAAGTAGTTTCACAATTATTAATCGCAAATATAATTATTGAACAACACCCAAAATATAATCATAACAACACAGCACTGCAAAAACAATTATTGAACTGGAAGCATTGAATTATTGTAGTGAACGCGAGAAATGATCACAACACGAGAAAAAGGGCGTCACTGCACTCGTGGTAAATGAACTCGGATGGCGCGCGGTTTATTTGATCATCTCCTCGTTTCTTAACCAACAAGGTTTGTTAATAACTCAATAGGTTACTTCGAGAAGACCATATGATCTTCAGCTGTTGGGCATGCTCACATTCTTGAAATATAACCAAATTTTAGGAGAAACTGCCTTCTCGAAATAAACAAAAGCAAATTAGTACACCCGCTTGAATTACTTCAACAACCAGTAGATTTATCTGGTGTTTTCAATTGCAGCAAAGCTAGAAGCATATACTGAATCAAATAGATCGCCTATCTCATTTCCACAAAGATTGAAGAAGAGGCATTTACAAAATAACTGATTCAACTACACTACTTGTTTTAATTCATTCAGATTCGGATCAGTGATTGATTGATTGATCGTGATTCCGGGCGCGTCAACCTTACGTCATTAGTCCCGTAAGTGTTGTGCGTGTTTTTTCCTCATGAGGTGGCGGTGATATTTCCCCGCTGGATGGCAAGATACGGCGCCGACCTATTATTGACTAGCGGGGTTTTCCCCTAACCAGGATTCTCCACCAACGGGGCACCGTCCCTGCCGGGACAAGCTCTAAGCTCCCAATCGGTCTCCCAGCATGTGTGGTAGTGTAGTGCATGTCAGTGTAAGTGTGTGTATAAGGGGTGAGGATAGGACAAGGAAGAGGAAGGAAAGATCGCGCGTGGTCCGTGGCCCGTTTGCTAGGGCACTGCTCCGGCATTCGCCTGGTGTTGATCGGAGAAACCACGGAAAACTACCAATCAGAGCAGCCGGCCGCTAGAATTCTGCTCCAGACAGCGATTGAATTCGACCTAGCTGAGAAGCTAGTGTCGAAAATCCTGCCGCCGCCGCGCCGGTTCGGATGAGTGTTCGACTGTGAGGGCGCGGGGGCGATGGCTGCAGTGGATGCGGGCCACGCCGCGGGCGGCCTCGCCGCGTCCGCCGCCTCCACGCGTGGAATCCTAATCCACGGAGGCGCGGACCGCGGGGAAAGTGGCGCTTTTTACGCGGACACGGGGAACTCGACGCCGCCGCCGCAGCTAACGACTCGGCTCTCGGCCGCCTTCGAAACCGCACGACGCGACGGCCGTAATCACATGCATCAAGCCAGGCGACGGATGAGTCAGAGGCTACGCTTCCAAGTCCTAAATTTGTCGCTGCTATTAGGCAGGCCTCAGGTATGCGCACTCTCGGTTTCTCTGTGGTGAAATGATGTGGGCTGCGTTTTGTCGTAATGCCAAATGCGTCAGAACATGGGGAGGCTGGGATGTCCATATTGTCGATGGAGAGACTGAGTGATTCGTTCCGAGAACTGTTCTAAGGTTTGTTTTCTGACGGACATAATAAGATACATTTTCATATTTAGTATACCACACTTGAAAATACTCTTTAAACGGAGTATTTTCAAGTGTTATACTAAATACTACGGGTTGTTCAAATCAAAATATTGGCGAAAGAATGCGCTCCCTTTGTTTGAACATACCACTCGTGCAGGTAAACGTTCCTGGAGCAAATAGATACGTTAAGAATTATATTTTGTTTTTATTTACACCGTTTGTGGTATCTATGTTTGATCAATTTCGGACCAATGTGAGTGCGTCTAATATAACACCGAAATAAATTAGCTTCTAAAAGATATTTTATATCTTTATCTAAATTTATATCTTATTTTATATCTTATCTAAAATATATCGATGACAAAGGGAAAGTATTATAATGTTATGAAACATTGAACATGAATACTGTGAAGTACTCCGAACAAGCAAATAAAAATGTTTCATTATATTAAGTCTGGAGCAAAGGCAAAATATCGGATCAAAGATGGTTGATAAAACAGAAATTACCTGACTGTTTTTACGGAGTTGTTGAAACTGAGTTCAAAAACGCTTTTCTTGAATTTAACGCAAATAATTCACTGAGAATACTCAACTGTTTTACACTTCACTAAGTCGTCCAAAATGGGAATTGTCGTGCGTGCCAAGATAATCATTCGTCACTGTCCAGTAACCCATTACAACGATCACCGTGGAAATGTTGCTCCTTAAGGATCCATTCATCTTTCGACACCATCAGCCCATTGACAACAAAATTTGAAGCATTGAAATATTAATGATACATTATGAAGGTACAAGGAGAAGGATGCAGAAAAGTCAAGTCAAAATGTTTAACCATTCTCCCAAGTCAGCTATCAATCAAGATTCTTATTACTGCTACTTATTCACACATTCTAACATCTAATATGCGAACTGAAACACACATCCAATTGATTGATCAGTTTCGTCACCATGGAACACGAGTATCACTGATGATGAGAAATATAGTTGGATTAGACGCTTTCTACAATTTGATTTTTCATATGCGCATTACTGAGGAGCACAGAAAATACATAGTACACACGCATTTTCTTACATTTGGAAAATAATAATGCGCAACACGGTAAAAGCATTAATTTCTTGTAATTCATGAAACTTCTAGACCAGAAAAATAAAATTGTCTTCGAAGGTTTCAAGCGTTCAGTGAAGAGACGTTGCATTATCCACTTGCTCGTGTCATAGAGCTCGAAGCAGTTTGCCCCGCGATATCGCTTTGTTTTCCGCGCTGGAGTGCAGAGCGAGGTCGAGTGCGCACTGCCAGCCTGACTCCCAGGTGGAGACCGGGACCTTGAGTGCCGGACGGGAGCAGGAAGGCGCGGGTGCGGCCGCGGGAGAGAGCGGGGCGGGAAGCAGTGCAGGCGATCGTTGCCAGGGTGGGGAGGAATGCGATCAGTGCCAAATCTGACTCGTAAGACGGAGATCGGGATCTAGTGTGTCAGAAGGCAGCAGGAAGGAGTGGGGAGCTGGTTTGTGTCAGTGCACGGCGGGCGAAGTGGGAAGCTGCGGCGTGGATCGAGGGTGGAATGGAATGCGAGTGAACATTTGTTGATTGCGTCAACTACTCCGTACATAGGTCATTAATACCGTAACTGGGATGCTATATCTCAGGAGAAGGAGGTGATCTGCCTCAGCTGGCTGGCTACATCCGGTGACGTCCTACGTCGGCTTGCGGGAATTTTCCTCAACTAGGTATCTCCCACCAGCGGGGCACCGCCCCACACGAGACAATCTGTAAACTCTCGAATGGTATCCTGACGTGAGTGGTAGTGTAGTGCATGTAAACGTAAGCGTGTTTAAGTAAGAGCTGATGATAGGAAAAAGAAGAGGAAAGAAAGATGGCGCGCAGTTCACAGTCCGTTAGGGTACTGCCCAGGCATTCGCCTAATATGGATCAGAGAAACCGAAAACTACTGATTATAGCAGAAAATCTCTAGAATTCTCGAATGGTATCCTGACGTGTGTGGTAGTGTAGTGCAGTACGTGTAGGCGTGTGTAAGAACTGACGATAGGAGAAGGAAGAGAAAGGAAATATTGCGCGCGATCCATAGCTCGTTTGTTAAGGAACTGCCCCGGCATTCACCTAATGTTGATCGGTCAAAACCGAACAGAAAACTACCGATCAGAGCAGCCGGCCGCTAAAATTCTCCTCCAGCCAGCGGCTGAATCCTAGCCTTCTCCGCGGGTGGAATGCGAGGGCCAGGGCGGGGCGCGGCGGAGTGGACTGGGCGTGGCGGGTAGCGGATCGGGACGGTGGTGCCGAGCGGCGCGCGGCTGCTGCGGGCGTCTCGCCCGGCCAGACCGGCTGCGAACGGCCGCAGCGGTGGCGGCGGAGGCAGCCCAAGGTCGAAGCACGCACTTCCGCGAGCGAGGGTTCGCGCTCCATTGAGCCCCACGCGGCCGCGGCGCCAAGGCCCGATTGAAGTCACCGCGACGCGCGAGGCGGCTGGGGAAAGGAGCGCTCGCCCCCGGGAAAAGCAGCTGGCCCGAACGCCTATTCATTGGAATTCAATGCAGGAAGTGCACGCACTAATGGGTTTCCGCTTCGTATTAGGTGGCAAGTTCAATACAATCCAGTTGTCTGGATGGGATTTGCACAATCGCTGTTGTCAAGTGCATTACGATGCCAGCTGGTCACCAATTCCACTGGAAAGTTACTTTTCCTTGGTCCTCTACTAAAATATATTGCCGATTTCATGAAAAGTGGCCCGTCTCAAAAATGACTTTTTTTAGTTAAATGAAGAAATGTGTATTGATAATACTCTATTTTTATTAGTTAAATTTCATTAAAATATTTAGAGCCGAGATATGACACAAAAGGTCTGCTCAAATGTAAGCTCATATCCTGCAAACTGACATTTTTAGATGTGTCACAAAAACATAATGAGGACACTGACAATTTAAGCTTTATGAACTTCGAATACCTTGAGTTACTTTATCTTTAACTCTACCAGCATTAGTGTTTGAGAATGCTCATCAGGTTCGAAGTAACGTGTTATCAAATACAATTGGGAAATATTAAAGAAATGTTTAAAGTTATGCAGGGTAATTTAAAATTCTCTTTGGTCCTCTGAAGGGGGTCTGTTTCAGGATATAATAAATCTTATTCGGTACCTTCATCGTGTACACATTTCTGCCAGTGTATCACCATGACGTGACCCTTGATGCCAAAACTTTCGATATACTCGGTCAGATGCTCATGACAGACACCATACTCGGGCTCAGCGCTATGAAGAGGAGACTGACCATTCCAAAGCAAAGAACCCATGATAAAGTGGAAATGTTGCGCACATGAGTGTTTGTGCGCCACACTCACTGTTTCATATTTCTGTGTGCACATCGTGGATTTTGCGATAAAATGTAAGTTGAACGTCATGCACACATGCAAACTATTATCGTGCGGCTACAAAATTTCAGCATGTTAATGTGGGCAATATAATATATAGTAAAGCATTGTTTCTTCCGCATCTGACTCTACGAACTGCCACAATAATTCTTTAATTAGCTCAAAACGACGAAAATGTTCAAATTTCTCTTCGCAGGAAAGGTGTCATTGTGAATAACAGAAGCTATATCTTGCGAATCCGAAGCGATCACTCTCCGCAAGGAAAATTTCTTCTCTATCAGCAGTTTGATGTGCTATCTTTGAAATCGACTGAAACCTATTTATCATAAGTAATATCACTAGAAGTGCTGTGCTAGCCGGTAAATTTACAACTCGCGTAGTGAGGAGTGAATTTACCGGCTAGCACAGCACTCCGAGTGATATTTAGTGTGACTATTTCACGAACAAACACATTACATGATTTGAAAGGTTAATTTAAATCACAGGAATTACGAAAAACGGAAATATTACTCAAAATTACAACCGAAAAATGAAAACCTTTCATTCAGTTCTGACTTATCACTGCCTCCTGGAATAACTTATAGTCAAGTAACATTTGAATAACAGTTTAATGCAGAAAATGATTTCAAATATGTTTCAATTTTATGGTAATAAAATTTTCGGAAAACAATTATAACAAGACTACTGACAAGAACATTTTTTAAAAGCACAATCATTAAAGCTGTAGGAAGTTGGTTTCCAAGTCTTGGTCTCCCATAGAAGTATTTGAAATGGAAGATGTACAAGATGAAGCAGCGGAATTCGTCAATTTCGAATGGATTGAATACACGTGTGTACTCATTAAAATATTTTTCTGAATAATTTTGGTTTGTAACGTTCAACTTTAACGTTCCACATAGTTTTGATGGCATATTCTTTGTACTCTTCACAATCTAATCTTTATATATTAATTGCCTAAAACATGTGTAATTTCTTCATTTGTAGTTTGTGCTGTCCATTTGTATTTTCTGTCTTGACAAAATTCTTGAAATTTCTTTTACACACTTTTTCTGTTCCTTTTGCTGTTTTTCGGCACTGAATCTTTAATAATAGATTCTATTTCAGAGTTTTAAACATTACCAAATCCACACATTTTATTATTATATTGATGCACAAGAGCTATTTTGAAGGTGAAACAATTGCTATCGTTATCTTAAAAAGGTAAACAAAGGGTTTATAGCGATAAAAAAAGGTAAACAAGCTGATGGCGATAAACATCTGGGATTGGTTTAATTTGAATATATCCAGGCTTACCATTGGCTACTTACGACGCGGATAGACATGAGTGAAATAGTCGTAAGTAATATCACGAGAAGTGCTGTGCTAGCCGGTAAATTCACGACTCGCGCAGCAAGGAGTGAATTTACCGGCTAGCACAGCACTTCGAGTGATATTTAGTGTGACTATTTCACGAATAAACACATTACATGATTTGAAAGGATAATTTAAATCACAGGAATTACGAAAAAGGGAAATATTACTCAAAATTACAATCGAAAAATGAAAAACTTTCATTCAGTTCCGACTTATCACTGCCTCCTGGAATAACTTATAATCAAGTAACATTTGAATAACAGTTTAATGCAGAAAATGATTTCAAATATGTTTCAATTTTATGGTAATAAAAGTTTCGGAAAACAATTATAACAAGGCTACTGACAAGAACATTTATTAAAAGCACAATCATTAAAGTTGTAGGAAGTTGGTTTCCAAGTCTTGGTCTTCCATAGAAGTATATGGAAGATGTACAAGATGAATTAGCAGCGGAATTCGTCAATTTCGAATGGATTGAACACACGTGTGTACTTATTAAAATATTTTCCTGAATAATTTTGGTTGTAACGTTCTACATAGTTTTGATGGCACATTCTTTGTACTCTTCACAATCTAATCTTTATATATTAATTGCCTAAAACAAGTGTAATTTCTTCATTTGTAGTTTGTGCTGTCCATTTGTATTTTCTGTCTTGACAAAATTCTTGAAATTTCTTTTACACACTTTTTCTGTTCCTTTTGCTGTTTTTCGGCACTGAATCTTTAAGAATAGATTCTATTTCAGAGTTTTAAACATTACCAAAACCACACATTTTAATATTATATTGATGCACAAGAGCTATTTTGGAGGTGAAACAATTGCTATCGTTATCTTAAAAAGGTAAACAAAGATTTTACAGCGATAAAAATCAGGTAAACAAGCTGATGGCGATAAACATCTGGGATTGGTTTAATTTGAATATATCCAGGCTTACCATTGGCTACTTACGACGCGGATAGACATGAGTGAAATAGTCTTTAAAATCTTCTGGTGGAATGTTATCCTTACTATCTAAAAAATTATCAATAAATCTACATTCTTGAACGTAACAATACTTCAAATTTCACCCTCGGCATCGTTCTGGATGGTTAAATGGAAGTAATATGAGTATTAAGTACTTGATCACCAATTTCTGCACAGACTTTCTGTAATGTTAGTTTTAATTTAATGCTACCACACCAACACAGTGCTTCAAGATTTTAATTTCAGAGTTATACGTATTCCAGAAGGTTCTACATTCAAATATCAATTAAAATAGAGGAAGTAGATTTTTTTGTTATTTATGGTCGCATTCATTAGCGACCACTATTGGATGTAACGTTATGGTATGAGGATGAAACGAATTGGTGATGGGGAGTGAAAAGACGAACACATATGACCATGCCCGAGGTGGGACTCGAATCCGCGACCCCACGGTCCGAGATCACTACGGCACTACAGTCTTAGCGATCTTGACCATGGGGCCGACGTAGATCTTTGGAATCAGTGATGGAGTAGCCTTTACCCTGTGTAGAAAACCACGATCCAAAACTTGGATCAGGTACTAGAGAGCAACATTTTGTCTAACCATTTTTAAATGGCATAAATTAGTCTAACGTTTGGGTATTACATGGAGAAAATATGTAGCCAAAGTACAATATATCAGTAGGAAAAGGAGGAATGAAGAAATTAAATAGAAAAAAATTACATTTCTTCATCTATTGTTCGCGACAGGCACCTTACATCCGTCCCCGAATGGCGAACGTGTAAGATCTACAATGAGGGAAGCGAGTTCCGGCAGGGTTTCCCGCGTTCGCGTCCTTCGGCGGGGTTCGCGTGGACATGCGCCGGGCTTGAAGGTGGCGGTGGAGTACTCTGTCAGGGGTCATCGAGAGGCGGCTGATTCTCGCAGGAAGGCTGCGGCATTGCCCAGCTCCATCCGAAGAGCGGCCTTATGTCACGACATGCTAACGAGGAAAGATGGCACTCTCGAACTCCCGCCCAAATGTCAACGCTAGTCCTTGTAAACCTTGAATGGTTATTCAATGTTACCCTCAAGAGGAGACGGGGAAGCTTGGCTCTCAAGAGGGGAGTCAGTGTGTGGTATTCTATAGTTTTCTCAAGCAGAAATGTACGCTTCCACTTGAGTTACACGTAGATAATGGTACATTACAAAATATGCTGGTAATAATGTTTAAATAAATAATTAGCATACAATATACAACAATTACAAACGAATTTAATTGATTAACGGCATTTGCAATAAATTAGTTTGCTTTCAATGATTAGCATGATGTAATTTGTCTTGAATGGTATTTTTGTCATCTTGAAATTATTTGATATTCTTTAAAAGACGTCTCCTAAAGACGGTAAATTATTGCTTGCAAACGTGACGGAAATTAGACGCACATTTTATTCAGTTGTTCAAATATTATTCTTTATTTTCATTCAAATAAACAAATTATCTTAACATTATTTTCAGGATTTCATGATATGCAATTCTGAATAACCATTGAATGGAAAATTATAAATTACGCGACTGCAATTATTGGATGTGACCATTTACCCCCACTTACCATGTATTTTAAAGATTTAAGCAAGTTGTTAAACATAATTGTAAGCCATTATTAGATATCTCACCTGTTGTTTAAAACTAAGTTGAAAAAATTCGTTTGGCAGTTAGTTCTGGAGACTAGTTAGATTTTCGTTTTGGGTAATTAAAAACTCCTAAAATAACCAGGATCTAGAAAATAAAATATTGTAAAGTGGCTCATTACTTTCTACATAACAATTGGACAGCAATACTAATTAGCATCAATAAAAGTAATTTTCCCTATATCGTTAAGATACCACACATCTCACGAATAATTACGACTTTCACAGAACATCTACTTCTTTTGTGTTCTAGTTCATTGAACGCCTACAATTCTCCACCTATAGAAGCTCTCAAATTATTTCTTAAGAGAGTTACACTCTAGTACAAACTTGTTCCACATTCCAAAAGACAAAGTACAAGACACAAGGAATGTATGGAATCTCAATAAAACTTCCCTCTAAGTATTCTAGAAAACAAAAGAGAACAGAAAGGCATAAAATGTGTTTCTCAAATACACGAATAGTGGTCGTAACAATATGCATACATTTTCTTGTATTTTGTTTCTTCTGTAGTATAATTATGAACATTTGTATTCCACATTATTTTAAACTGACATTCCTGATTCCTGATGATAAATTATATACTAATTTTTAAATTTTGAATCTTAGAAATAATTTCTATAGCTCTTCGCCCCAGGCGCTCGAAAAGACGTTTTAAATACAATTGGGGTCTTATGTTAAAATATGAATGGCAAACGGTGAAATCAGGGTATGCTGAGAAGAAACAATAGTAAACACACTTTAAAAAATGATTTCGAAATAACATCCTCGAACCGTGCAAAATTGGGTGAACAAAATAACCTTGACCTGACCTGACACATCTACATACGCGAGATGGAAGGTTTTTCGCAACCATTGCAAAAAACTGACTTCATTGAAGTTGTTGACATTATCGTCTGGCGGTTATTTACAAACAACTCATCCCTGAATAATTATTCATTCAACGGCCCCCATCTAATTTCAACCTGAATAATTTTAAATCCGAGGATCATTACAAAATCGTAAATAACACTCCCAAACAAAACGACCATTTTAATTTTAAAACCTTAAGAATACACAGCCACCTGCCACTATTTATTTACAAACGCGCACAAGAACGCGCGCATATGAACATCGTCTGCCCACGCAACTCGGTTAACTTTCGTGAAAGAAAGTGTCTCAAGTAAGATTCCGCCAAGTTGCCGGTGTTTATATGTGGGCGAGTGAAGTTGTCGTGCAACCTCGGTTCCTCTTCATCACGAAGTCCTGGCGTTCGAACGTGGCCTCGCAGCCAGCGCGGATGGATGCTCGAGTCGAAGAGAAAGTCGGCGGCGGCGGCGGCGGCGGCGGCGGCGGCGGCGGCGGCGGCGGACGACGCTCCATCGTCTGGCCCGGAACGTGGCCGCCGCCGCCGCCGCCGCCGCCGCCGCATGCGAGAGAGGTGCTGTGCCGGGGAAACCGAAAACGTACCAGCGTTCACAACCAGCGCCGTAGCTACGAGGACACGCACCGGCTTGATACTCGGGATACTTGTTGGGGGAATACAAAATTATTATTTATTATTATTTATTATTTATTATTATTATTATTACTATTATTATTATTATTATTATTCCTACTGTATATATCGTGTTACCTGTCCTGTTTGCCCGTTATCGGCAAAGGGGGCTCAGGTCATCATCTGATGTCACTGCCGTATCTCTGATCGGAGGTTAAGGTTCGAGTCCCAACGGTAGCATGATTTTCGACATAGCTACATAGCCGGGTCGTATTCAGCCACTGTCTGGAGAAAAGTTCTCCTGCCCGACTTCTCCGATCGATAGTTTTCCGTAGTTTCTCCGATATATACCAGGCGAATGTCAGAGCAGTACCATAACAAACGTGTCAGGGACCGCGCGCGATGTTTCTTTCCCCTTCCTTGTCTTTTCCTCATCCCTAATTAACACACACACACACACACACACTCACATGCACTACACTATCACACGTGTCGGGAGACCAGTCGGCAGCTTAGAGCATGTCCCGGCTGGAGCGGTGCCCCAATGCTTTGCGATACCTTGTTGGAGAAAATCCTCGCAAACCGACATAGGTCAACGCCGAATCCCTCCAGCCAGCGGTGGAAGATCACCACCACCACCTCCCGCAATAAAACACACTACACTTACGGGATTAATTACCTTATATGTTAATGTGCCCGAAATCACTATTCAATCATTGCCGTGACATAACGAAGGGATCTACAAACAACGTTTTTAGCACTTCAAAGGTGAAAAATCAGGACCTTGAAAATCGTCATTTGCATACTTAGTTTATAGTCAAGGAACTTGTGTTGGAGAACCGAGTGTTGTAGTTAATTCAGTGCTGCTAGAAAATTAGCATTCATTTTCATAAGAGAAACATTTCGATGTCCATTACAGTAACCTGAACATACAGCCGTAAATGTATGATTCGTTTGTTACTACAGAGAAGAGTAAGATTGGAAACGATAAAATTACACACATCTGTGATAATATGTAATAGCGAAGCTATTACGTAAACATTATACTCGATTATAATTTCCGTTATAAGTTTTCAAAGAAATTGATGCTTCTGGGCCTTGTGCCAAATTCCGGGATCTCAAATATCTGGGTGTTGCCTTTGCAACCCACAGAGAATCGATTAATACCTAATATTTCATTGGAGGTGGCAGTATGACAAATGCCCCAGGCGGAGTCCTTCGCAAAGACCTTTCTCTGAAGTCAACGCCATAAAGCTTTGGTTCGTGTAGGGGATGGAATGTCTCGTAACACCTTGCCAACAAGGTCTCATTTACAAGCTGTCTGACATCACAGAGCAAGGTAGATTAAATAAAGCCCCTCAACGTTTACTAACGTGCGTACACATCAGTACTTGGTGTATGCACGAGTTGGCAAAAAACTTGCCACTTCCACTGTTTATCAATACTTCACAAAACTTCCTGTTTCGTTCGAGGTTAAGGGCTGAAGAATTGAAAGCTCGTATGTTATGAGGTATCAATCCTGGGATAAACGATTCTTAGGGATAGAACACACCAAGAAATATAATGTATTTACGGATTTAGTCTAATTGTTTAATACATCCCCGAAAATGATTAATTAAAAAGAGGACAAGAATTTTTTTTCATTGTTTTCTACAACATATTTTGGAAAGAGTAAGAACAGAGACAAACACACAAATTCTCAATGTCCTGAAGAACTTCGTACCAAAAGCTAGTCATAAGCACATTGGATGAGTTTCTAACACGATCTTCAATCACTATACGCTTTTGTAAAAATGTGTTTCTCGGTTATTACAGCTCTCTTTGCAAAATAGATCAATTTCTCATTTAATATTTTTAAGTAATATGGCAACTGAAAAAAAGTCGAAAGCGATTACAGCAACAAGAGAATTTCGGCATGTGGACCCCAACTTCCTTATAGTGTGACCCAATGTTCTCACGACAAAATGTGGGTCACGCTTCTGAAGAGCACGCACTCCGTTCAGCAAGCACTTCCCAAGCTCCTGCCTCCTTACTTTTGGGTTCAATATGCCAACGGTGCTAAACAACGGCAAACAGTTCGTCGGCCCAAATGCATAGTAACGGCTCCAGAGAAGATGATTTGCAGTACGCCGTATATTTGAGCTGAACTCTCAGATGGAAAAAGCGATACATATTTTTACATTATTTACTCTGAAGTTCGAACCAATGTATTAGGATTTATTTCAACATTAATGAGAACGTTCCGGAACAAATACTAACATTGTACAATATTCACATTGGTATAGTTTCAGATAGAATGCATACTTCATGAGATTATGATAACACTATTTTTCTAATCCTTTTTCAAATACAGCCCAATGCATAATGGCAACACACATCCAACTCAAATCACAATTATTGTACAAGAACATTGCATGAAGAGTGCGTTGCTTGTAGCAAGATTTGAGAAATAAACGTATTTTAGTTTTCCAGACTTTTAGATTTCAATACAATGACTCCACAATCATGAGTACACGGCACCTAATTGCAACGTATGGTAATTAACAAAACTGAAGTCTTTGGTTTTTATGTACAGAAATGAGATTAACCGAAAATTAATCCTGAAAACTTTCACGACTCAAATTCATACAACTAAATACTACCTATTAGGCAGACTTTCTTTGCTAAAACGTTTCAATGCACTAGAATGCTTAAAACAGATTTTTTTTCGTCCTGAAAACTGCCCTTTAAGATTCATGACTGCGGTATCTCCTGCATGAGCGATTCAGTGTTCCCCAGTCGACCAGACGGCTAGCGGGCCGCTCGCCAACCAGCCGGCGACGGTGGCGGCGGTGGCGGTGGCGGCCGGTCGTGACGACGCCAAGCGGAGCGCCGCCGCCGCCGCCGCCGCGGCGCGCTCTCGAGCAAGGCCGTCCGCGGCCGGCGCCGCGCCGCGCTTCCGGCATCGCGTTGCCACCGCCGCCGCCGCCGCCGCCACGCTGGACGCCAGGCAAGGTGACATGTGCTCCGGGACCGCCTCCGTCCCCGCCCGCCCGCGGCCGTCGCGGGCCATTGTTTACCCGGCGGTGGTGGCAGCGGCGGCGGTGGAGCGTGCGCGCGCGGCCGCACATGAGGCGGTGGCGGCGGAGGCGGAGGTGATGGCGGAAGTGGTGGTGGAGGCGTTTGCTGGCGCAGAGGGGAAGTGGATAAGGTGGAAGTGGAAGTGGAAGTGGAGGTGGAAGTGGAGGTGGAAGTGGAGGTGGAAGTGGAGGTGGAAGTGGAGGTGGAAGTGGAAGTGGAAGTGGAGGTGGAAGTGGAGGTGGAAGTGGAGGTGGAAGTGGAGGTGGAAGTGGAAGTGGAGGTGGAGGTGGAAGTGGGAGTGGAAGTGGAAGTGGAGGTGGAAGTGGAGGTGGAAGTGGAGGTGGAAGTGGAGGTGGAAGTGGAGGTGGAAGTGGAGGTGGAAGTGGAGGTGGAAGTGGAGGTGGAAGTGGAAGTGGAGGTGGAAGTGGAGGTGGAAGTGGAGGTGGAAGTGGAGGTGGAAGTGGAGGTGGAAGTGGAGGTGGAAGTGGAGGTGGAAGTGGAGGTGGAAGTGGAGGTGGAAGTGGAAGTGGAGGTGGAAGTGGAGGTGGAAGTGGAGGTGGAAGTGGAGGTGGAAGTGGAGGTGGAAGTGGAGGTGGAGGTGGAAGTGGGGGTGGAAGTGGAAGCGGAAGTGGAGGCGGAAGTGGAGGTGGAAGTGGAGGTGGAAGTGGAGGTGGAAGTGGAAGTGGAGGTGGAAGTGGAGGTGGAAGTGGAGGTGGAAGTGGAGGTGGAAGTGGAGGTGGAAGTGGAGGTGGAAGTGGAGGTGGAAGTGGAGGTGGAAGTGGAGGTGGCGAAGGCGAAGGCTGTAGAGTCGGAGGTAAAGGTGGTGGTGAAAGCGATTGTTCGAGCAGAGGTGGAGAGGGTGGTGGAGGAGAAGGGAATTGTTAGGACGGAGGAGGCAGTGGGGGGTTGCAAGTGCCGTAGTTGGGATGGCAAGGTCGGGGCTGGAAAGGGCGGAAGAACGGAGACTGTGGCGACAGGGAGATGGTCGCATGGGCTGTAGCGGCTGGGACTGTGGCGGCGGAACGGAGTTTGAATGAGCTGATGAGGCGGTAACTACGGCGGCGGGGTGGTAGTGGTATACGCTGTGGCAGCGGGGCGGTGGTGGCATGTGCGGTGGTGAAATGGGCTGTGGCGGGGCCATGGAGGGGGCGGCGGGGACCGCCACAGTGAGCGCCCGCTCTCCCCTGCCCACGCGCTTTCTAAACAGCGCCGCAGCAACCAGCATTCCTGCCACTCCTGCCGTAGTTCATCGCTAGGTATCAATAACCTCCTGTAGGAACAGTTCGCGAGAGATATGGAATGAGAGCGTCAGGAGAAAGTGCATTTCCCTTTCACCTATACTTTTCCTTTCTTCATCCAGGGTAACGTCTCTAATGGTACGTTGGAATCACTTGATCTTCGGGAACATGCCACATTCCTGGAAGTTGGCGTATTTGAAATTCCTTAACTTACTGTGACTATTTTAAGTTACCGTGACTATTTCAAGTTTGAAGACCGTACACACCCTCCCTGTTTCTGGGATGCAAAGTGGTAATTATTTATATAACCCAGAAGAGACATACGTAGTTGAATGAAATACGAACTTGCATTAAATATATACGACGCGACTTCAAAAAATACCTTAAAAGATTAAAATTAATCATAGATCACAGTATTGTACTTTATAAAACATGTAAAACCTCCCAAAAATACATTTCAGTGAGTTTAAATGTTATGAATGAATTCAATATACAAACAAAAGTATTTTTTAAACTTTCCGTAAAGTTGAAATATCTTCCCTATACCTTGAAAAAATACTATTATACTTCAGAGGAAGTTAAATCGCTAGACATACGCTGGAATGTGAGATCTGTTTTACCGAAGTTTTCGCCAATTTCGGAAGGACTCGAGGTCAAGGCCGCTGTGGGTATTACACATATTCAAAGCGTAGGCGTTCACACTTTCACCATTGGAGTCGCAACCACCGTGGGACGAAGGCCTTGAGAAACAGTTCACTGTCGCCAACAGAGGTTCTGGCTAGAAATATGCACCTGGTCGTGCGACGAGTTTCTCGTCCAAGGATTCTTATTCAGAAAGTCTAGGACATAACAGTAGAGCCCGAGGTAAATAGGCAAAACATGCTAATCCGTCAGAAGTGAAGTAATATCTTACACGTACGTCACAATGCGTCAATGTTAATAATTCGGACAGTTACCTCTGGATTGAAGAAAATATTTATTGGGAGTGTTTCCTAATATGATAATTATAAGCCCTTTTGGAAATAGAAGCTACTCTAAAATTTACCTCTTATACGCGATTGTTTTTCTATGATGATTAATCATAGGAGGAGGACTTTGTTTATTGTTTTTAGAGAACCTCAATGGGAAAAATTAATATCGCCTGAGATCTGCATTCAGTGAAAATTTTACTGCTTGAATAGACATTTGCAAATTAGCTTGGTGACGTTGAAAATGCTAGCTTTGAATCTGACTATTAAACAAGTAAGACCATAATAGATATGTTTTATGAAGACTATTTCTGAAGGAATTCCTTTATTCAGTTCAGCTACTATATATGTTAACAGATATAGAGGAACATCACATTTCCTTAGCGAAGTTCATTCCAGGTAATTATGTTCTGGCGTCCAGTCGTGAGATCTTTGGGAATTTTGTGTTAGCGCTGGCATTTAGCGAGTCATCTTAGAGCAAATGGTCAAGACTTCCGCAAAAGAGATTTCAAGCGCACAAGTTTGTGTGTTTATTAAACCCATCACTATGCTCAAAGAAGTATCTTGTGATTAAATAGTGAAAAAAGAATTCGGAGGACGATCAAACATTTAAAAATAAAACTAATTCTTGAGTCCCCTAACTAAAAATAATCTTCTCTGAAGCTGTTTTCATATCACATTATAGACAATTATTATGACTTCTTTAGACAGAACATCTTGCAGAAAGTTAAAAGAAAGTTATTTATTTTACGCGCAAATTATAACTTGCAGACATAGTATGTACACATACTATTTACGTTTTTATTACCTTCCCATACGCACCTATTGTGTGTCGTGTATGAGGAAGTCAAATCGAATATCCAAATTTCAAATTTCAAGTTTCAAGTTGATTTACAGCCACAACGGGAAGGTCGTTTGCTACAACGGATAGTCTGAGAAGTCCTACTCAAGTTGACGGAACATTCTTCATACTTCCTTGAGCGTCCCCGACAAACATGCTCCAGTCGCAGCGCCACATGCCGAGGTTCAAACAAAGAGTCCTCGAGCGCATCGAGGTTTGCGAAGGAGCCCAACCATCGCGTCGCTGCGTGGCGTGGCGCTGTGGCGTGGCGAGGGGGCTGCGAAAGTGGCACAGCGCGACGCGAGCCTCGGCGGCGCCGCGGAAGCGGAGAAGACGCCGCGGCGCGCACACTGGTCTGAACCTGGTCCAAACGCGCGCATTCGCACACACACAAAAATTGGAGAAAATAATTGTTAATAAATATAAATCCTAGAAACTGCAAATAAGACTATGCCGAATGATTATTGCATTTAAAAATATTTAAACTTGAGAGATTGTCTTCAATGTAAGAAATTTCGGTCGAAAAATGTACTAGCGCGCTAATGGTGACAATACATGAATGTTTGATTATTTATATCTTATTTATTTAATAAAATTTTTAATGTGTAGTAATTGAATGTATTTTTGTAATCTTCTAAACATATTTTTAATTTTCGAAATGCTTTATTATATTGTTCCTACTTACCTACTGCAATAATTTGATATTTTTAGTAAATCATAATTAGTAGCCTATTTAAAAGTACACCTCCAGAAAACAGGTTATGTTATTATTCAATTCATAATTTATTTCTGTGAGTTATTCCCCTACGAAATGATGTCCGTTTGAAGTTTGAGTGTCACGTTGTAGAAAACTGCTTAATTTTTCACTAATGCGATTTTCACAAAGTGCTCAGAAATAATACAAATATTTTACAGCAAATTTGTACATTTCAAAACTATGGGCAAAGGCAGGTGTGCTCACCTTGCTTGGCGCACTGGACCTCTGAGGCCTAAGCTATACTTCGATTTAAGCGTATGAACTCCTGATGTTTGATCTGTTGGACGGACGCAGTTATCCAATGAGGAGCTTCGACACGACTTAATTTTTGGTATTGATTGGATAACAGCTCCTAATCTGATCGTATGCCAAAATCACCATTTAAATCTGAGAATACCAGCTAAGCTCTCCAAAAGCGGACGAACGTCCACGGTAAATGAGTAGAGATAAAATTTTAAAAACGCCTGTGCTGCGTACGAGCGTTGCATACGTGCATCGTATGCGAGCGTTGCATGCGCGCGTGGGGGCTCTCTTCAGCCCACTGTGCGGCTGGCGGAGAGGCTGCGCGCGGAGGAGGCACCTGGCAGCGCCCGCGAGAAGACTTCCTGCCTCCCGGCGGCGCCCGACCCGACGCGCCTGCTGACGTCGAAGGCGAGCCGCAGGCGTTGCATGCGACTGGATGCGTCTCGCACATGTCTACTACACGCTGCCGTTGCACAAGAAAAGTGACGCATCTCAGAAAGTGTCATTTTGCAGCGGAACGGTTTTATCCTGTGCGGAGATGTATGATTTGCTCCAAAATGTTTTGTTCTATATATTGGTTGCCTTGTAACCTATAATTTTACCAACAAAACAAACTTTATTTGAAATGATTTAACCAAAAATATTTTTTAGAAGGGTCGCTTTTCTTGGCACCGATTACATCCTCTTGAAGTGCGACGTTCCTGAATGTTACTGACCAAATACCAGAGAACTGCTGAATGGTCTTTCTAGACAGTTATGATATACTGATCCAAAGCCTACGAACGGCTTAGGGGGCATCTCCTTTACTCTAGAATTGAGACTTCCAATCTTCAGGGATTGACTTGCTAGGTAAGCGCAAATCAACATTCAGCATTTCATAATCGATCAGGAATGTGAATCATCAATGTACTTGGTCTCCTACATTAGATCGATAGAGACATGGTGCAAGAAGAATACATTATGGAAAAAGCAATGGTTTGCGTTTTCTTCCCGTGACCCCAATCAAAAGCTGAATTAATTAGTCCCTTAAGCCAGATTCGATCTTAAGACTTCAGTAGGAAGTCGTCCCCACACCAGCCTGCGTCAATTAATCCTACCTGTAACCTTCGGATCAGATGATACTCTGAGTTCTGCCCACTTTCCACGACCGAGAGTGACGCCACATTCAGAATCAACATTCGAGCACTTCGTATGACACACTTAGCTACCCTTCTGAAGCGCGACGATGAGCAAGGATGGTTCGAACCTTAGGGGTGGATGGAAATAGTATTATAACACACGATATAAGGCGGAAGTAGAAACAGTAAGGGACCCTATTTGTATTATTAGGTCGGATGGGTTTCATTCGGAAATGCCTAACTTTGTAAGGGGAACGTCAGCGTGCTTCAGTCATAATGGCTAACGAGAAGCACTACTTAGACACTAAAATTTTAGCTACAAGACCCACTTCATAATTTCGAAGCAAGGCGGAAACACAGTATATTTCTCAACGTTTCTCTCATTGTCATCCTTATCGACAGCTTCATCACTGAACTGATCACACCAGGAAACAGTGGTTTGGGGATACATGACATTCCGCTCGAGCTGGTCACGAATTTTGACGTCGACAGGAGATGTCCCGAAACGTTGTCACACAAAATAACACATTCGACACCAAAACAACTTGCTCACATCCCGAACGCACATTTTCGGCTAATCACGCCGTCCAAAAATCGGACGAGTCATGACCAGCGGCTGGGGCTGTCACGGCCTCGCCGTCTCGGCGGCAATGGGGAAGCCCGTGTCAAATCGCGCCGTCCACGGCCCATTGAGCCGGCGGGCGGGCGGCAGCGGCGTCTGGCCGTCTTTACCTTCGCTGTGTCCCCCGGCGCCGGCGTGCGCGGCGGGCAGGGCGGCGGCGGCGGCGAGGGCGAGCAGCGCGGTGGCTGCGGCGGCGAGGGCGGCGGCGGCGTTCGCGCCCAGCGTCCAGCCCCACTTCCTCCTTCGGCGACGGCGGCTGCCGCCGGGGCAGCTCCGCGGCGCACTTCCACTCTCCATGGCAAGCAGAACCACACTGGCGGCGTGACGTCACCCCGGGCCCGCTAGCCCCTCGGCGGCGCGGGAGAAAGTCGCGCCAGCCCCCGCCGCTCCCCTTCGCCCCTTCCCCGCCGCGCCCGCACCGCCAGCTGATCGCCCCCCCTCCCCTCCCGACGCCGCCCGCCTCCGCGATGCAGCGCGCCCGCCAGCGACATCTCGCGGCCGACGCGTCCACTCGGCTTCCGGTGGGCGGCATGGAGAAGGGACCGAGAAAGGCAAAGAGTAAAGGAAGGGATGAAAAGGTATAAATCAAATATAAGACATGAAGCACTAAAGATGTAAAATAATAAAATGCAAGTGTAAAAATGAACACAGAGAAAGTAACGATGTGAGAGAAGACCACGACGCATGTAAACAACTGGGATAAATGAAACTGAATTGTTTAAATTTTTGGAAAATTTTTTATCAAAGAATATAATGACAAAAACAGAAACAAAACACAGAATAAATTAGAGATGATATTGAATAAAAAAGGAAACGTGGTAGTAGTTTGATAACACAAATAGAGTTCGAATTGAGTTTCTTGCTTCATTGGGCATTGATATTTCCAGTTTATGCGCCGAGTTCGAAACAGCAGCAAATAAACTATTCTGCAGTGAAAGTAGAGAAACTAAAAATATGTTGTTCATTAAAAATTAAAGATTGTGTCATCACAAACGATTTTATGCTTTAGAAACAGTGAGAATAAGTGATCTACAAAGTGGCTATGACTTACTCGAATAAATACATGCCAATGCTTAGATGTAAACATAGATTCATTATAAAGCCAAAACCTTTAAATCTCATATGATGACTGTTTAAATCTCTTTCGTTCTGTCAGCAAAAATCATTCATGAAAATCATCAACACCTCATATCACTGATCAGGTAATCCAAAGAGTGAAACATATGAAAGAAAATACCAGAATCGTACGTAATAATATTGAATGTTACTGATGCTTCATTGATTGTTACTATACTATAAATATTAACTTCTTGCCATGTCCGATCCATACGACGTTGATGACATCAATGTTCCTTTTACCTAGTACCGCTCCGTTTAACTACGCTCTAGTTTCAACTACTTGAACTATCTTCAGCCGGCATTACTTGAAAAGTGTTACTTGCACATGTAAATAAATTCCCTCACATGACGTAGAGCAAATTTATATTCTGGATAAAATACGTAGCGAAACGAATTACGAGCCTCAACATAGTGTGGATAAGAGCCAATTTATTTACATGTGCAAGTAACAATTTTCAAGTAATGCCGACAGAAGTTAGTTCAAGTAGTTGAAACTAGAGCTTTGTTAAACGGAGCGGTACTAGGTTCAAGTCCTGTCGGTCAGGATTTTTGACACCAGTTAAAAATATACCAAAATGGTATTCTGGAGGCCGACCGTACAGATCTGTCATTTTCATAGACTCTTTTGATCAATAAGACCTGGAAGAACGAACCACGGACTGCGTGCGAACTTCCTCACCAAGTTCTCATCGCATCCTTAAGACCAAGTGTAAGATTGAATTCCCATCCTAATGACTCCTCCTTCATCGATCGATAAAATCTCCCTCAGAGAGAGAGAGATTATTAAGAGTCTCACTATATTACCGAAGTAATATTAAGGTATGTGTAAAATAAATAATGTTTGCTAAAATGATAATACAAATAATAAATTAATATAATGTTTACATACGTAATTTAATTTTTACTCAAAAATAAGGTATGGTTTATAAGTATGTGTTTACCAAAAGAAGGATTTCTCCGACGCGATATCTGTGTGCAAGTGTAGCAAATATTCTGATGCTCGAAACTGAAAATGGGCATCAGAGAAGTGCATAGGTTTATAATTTCAGTATACCGTATCGCCATTTTTATTTGATAATACATAGAAGAAAATGCGATACAATCTCTTTCTGTCTGTTCTCGCACCTTAGACCTTCTCACACACATCTTATTTCTGATGTTCTCCTTCACACAATTTCCGTGAAATCACGTTCTGTGTTCGTGTCATGATGTGTCAGCACATTGTCGAATCCAACAGCTTTGCGAAAACTAATCGACTGAAACCAAATGAATCAACATACAAATTTTGGTCTAATCAGATATTCTTACAACTGAAAAATGTGTAAAATGTGAAAAATGTGAGTACGTATTACCAATCTTTCTATAACAGTTTGCACGCGCAAATATTTGCCAGCTAATTAAATTTTTCCTTTCAGATTTTACGCAGTATTTTTTTCTCACTACCTAGGGGATATAATGTTTCTTGAAGACATTTCTCCTTTTTTGAGGTGTCCACAATGATTTAAATTTACGAGGATATTGTACATTAGATAACTATAAGGTTCGCTGCACTATGTAGCACAAAAAAATAACAAATGTGTGCGTGAATACCAAAAAAGCCTGTAAATATACCTCTGTTTTGCATATTAGATGAGTAACCGTACTAAGAGAATTTTACCTTCAAAAGAATACGCTATTAGCATTACGCTACATTTAATTTTACTTCAAGCTCAGCAACCACAAAAAAAAACTATTTTACTTCAAGGATATTTGGCTAAAACAATATCGTACATAAATAATTTTTCTGAACAAGCTGTATTTGAGTATATTTATTATATTCATCCCCACGAAGGTTTCTTAAGTCACGTATGTGCCTATTCAACTGCAAAAAAGGTTGACAAACGTCATTCTCACGATTTCGACATTGTTAAAGAATAACTCAAGGTTCCCCGGGAACTATTGTCAGTAAAAGATGTGAGTACATGAATCATAAATACATCGCACGATGTAAACTGTAAATGTCTACATAAACAACACTCTACAGTCAATGTCAATAAATGGCAATAATTAAATCCCACAAATAAACTTGTAGATGTAAAAAGAAACTTTTATTTGTAAAAGTGTAGTAACCTTAATAGAAATAACGAACAAACTGGTTATTTTTCTTATTACTTCTCATACGGAACGTACGCCGATGTTCTACAAGAAACCTTCGCCAGCTGCCTATTATCTAAAGCACGTATGGTATGTAGGTCATTTCTTGCAAACAGCCGGAGCGAAATAATCACAATAGAATACATTCGTATTCTTTTACTAAAATTAACATTTTAAAATCCGCAAACGAGTATTCCTAAAACAGAGTCGATAAGCCTAAAATTGTAACGTAGTTAATTTATGAAACTTTGATAAATATACGAAAGTAAGTAATTGGGCTAAATAAAAACGTAAAACATTTCTGCTGAAAAATCCTTGGATAATTTGTATATTGAGAGATTGTAAACATTCTCTAAAAAAATCTAAATGAATAAAAATATTTCGTTTCCGTTTTCTATAAAAGGTTTTAAATGCTGAAATTAGGATACAAGGATACCATGAGTTTGTATATTTAAATAACAAAAGCGAAAATCGCTATAAATATTTAAACCTTCATAAGCAATGTTTACATGGAAAGTAAAATTAGAGCAATGCAAACGTTCTTATTATTTAAACAAGGTCATTTGCAACCTACCACGATCGAATTTCTAGTTAATGATTTTTTCACAAAAATTTTCTCATAAGCAAATAACGAAACTAATTTTACCAAAATAATGAATAATTAATGTATGTAGTTCTCAAATGTTAATTCTATAATGAAGATGTGTAATGTTGGCAACAGTGAATTCTAGAATGCAAATAGGCCGGTTAGAGATTTGCAAAGGGAATGCGGGTAGTCATTCTCCCCGGAGAGGTGTGGCACGGACAAACAGCTGTATTCCCGTGCCTTCGATTTTATCGACAGAACCGGCTCTGCCTGCTGGATTACAAATGGGAAAATATAAGTTTCACAAGCTATAAATTAGTGTTAAAGGGATCCTCAAAAAATAATTTCGTCTGGAATAGATGGCAAATATTAAAGTCCTGAATGCTGATGAATCAAATACACTATTAATAAACCTTTCGAATACGTCATGAAATTGGGGCACAAACAATTCTAGTGATGCTAGTGACTAGTGACAAATCTAGTGACAATAGTACATTTCTCGCATTATTCTAGCAACTTTTGTAATTTTCGAAAATTCAGAGAAATCAATGAAAATCGGACCAGAACCGTTTTTGTAAGCATACTTTGCACTCTCCGAAAACCATTTAAACACAAAAGTTGGAATCAGTTTTGAGAAAATTTTTTAAAAATTGCCATTATTTCAGGCAAAATTACGCGAAAACTTGAATTTTGAAAAACTGTATATGATCTAGTTCACGAAGTAATTTTGGAGAATCTATTATATTAATAATTAAGAAAAAATCTATGCCTTCAATATCAAAGTTGTAGGAAGATGGTGAAAAACTCTGAACTTCTGCAATATTAGATAATTCAAAGAGCTAAATAAAAACATAGCCTGCGCCATTTTTCTAAACACCCTTTGCTAGAGCTTTAAGAAAATAATTTAAAGAAAAATGTAGCTTATTTTGATAAAATCTGGAAAATGTCCTGGAGACTGCATGTAAGTACCCCAAGAATAAAAATATTCTTTTCAAATTTAAGTGGCCGCGATATCAGTCAGATCGATAAAGGAATATTAGTTTTCATAAAAATCCCAGCTATTTGGTCGCGTTGTCCACAGACGATTTGTGGACGGACTTTGTCCACAAAACTAATTTTTGGAAATCAAAGACACACAAAAGGTAATCGTTACTACAAAACAGGTTCAAGGAAGTAATGTGACTAAGTAATAAAATGACTTTTTCATTTTTTAAATCGTGTTTTTTTGCTGCAGTTTTACAATATTTTTATGCAACGTGCGTAATATGAGATAAAGTAAAAAGTAGCAATGAAAAATCTCTACTAACTAAAGATGAAATATATTTTCTTTTCCTAAAGAATGCCTATTAGAGGAGCCAGTTAACTTAATCGTTTGGAAACGTAGTATATCTGAAGAACTAATTAGATAATATACGCTACATGTTAAATAATACAATGTACTTGTCGGTTGTACTAACGTTTTCGAATAAGTAACAAATTAACCTTCCTAATTCTACCTTTTATAACAAAACGAAAAAGGTAACTACATTAAAATATTGAAGTTAAATAGTAGTTATTTATTGGTACTTATTTTTAAATCTGTCACATTTGAGCCATTTCGACTGATCCCGACAGATCACAAAACACTCTTTCCCTCATCTCCTTATTTATTTCGCTATTTTTCGAGGATGGATACCTCCTTCTCCTCATCTGTTGGAGGTAACGTCTCCTTCAGTCTGTAGCAGGGTCTACTTCAATGAAAACAGTTCCAATCTGGTTTCCTAAATTTAGATTTATAAAATTCCGAAATGAATGCTAATCCTTAATATAATTGTAGCGGTACGTATTTTTAATATTTTTAAATTTCACAAATAACTGTCGATGCGAGGCGTCACTCCCGCCGCCGCCAGCCGGGTCGGCGCGCCCCCTCCGCTAATGGAAGGGATGACAGCACGCGCCCTCTAAAAGTTTATGGCCATCGTCCGCGAGTCGACCCTCATCCCGTCACGCACCCGGGCGCCGAAGAAGAGATTAGAGACGTGTGCTGATCCCGCCGTTCCGGGTATCATGCGCACTAAGTACCTAGGCCGTCCTTCGCAGCTTTCTCCGGGGGTCCCAACGGACATTCCGCGTACCCTTTACTGACCTACTTCCGAAGTCAGACGGAGAGCGTTTTCCAGACAGAGATAGGGCTACGGAAAATTCCTAGAATCACCGGACCTGATTGGCCGAGGACAAATTACGGCGTAGTAGCACTTAGCCAATCAGGGGCAAAATTCCGTGGGGTGGAGCGATTTTGGGGCACTTTTGAATTTTCGGGGTGGCGGAACGAGGAGACCTACAACACCTAGTACGGCGAGGGGAGAGGATAACACTCTTTGTTGTTCGATTGAGCTTGGGGGGCGAGCGCCGCGGAGCGAGTAACAGCTCCGGCGCCGCGTTCGAGGGAGAATTATTATTTTGGGACTTAGTTCGTGGACTGAGCTCTGCCGTGGGCAGTGACCGGTGACTAGTTTTCTCCGAGATTCGTGATCGTGAAAACTCCAGAGAACTTTCCGTAAGAACTGCTAATTTGTGTGAACGGAATTCGCGATCATTCACGATCCGGGCCAGCTGACCGTCGCCGCCGCCGCCGTCACCGCCGCAGCCGCTGTCGCCGCCGCCGCTCCTTTGGTAGCTATGTGGAAGGACGTTTCTCGGCCTGGCAGGGCCATCTCAGCCGCCGACCCAGACGGAGAGAAGCCGCGACCCCCGCCGCCGACGCCGAGGGCCGCCTACACGCCGCCCCATTCAGGCATAAACTTCGGTCAACGACCGCCAAAGAACTATTGTGCATTGCTGTGCCGCGCTTAGGCACTTGTTTCCTCATTATTGTCAGCCAGAAGGCGAATGGCCTAGAGTTTGTTGGGGCCTGTAAAGGAATTTGATTGTAATTCTCGTTCTTTCTCTTTTTTTTAGATTTAAGTTTTATCTCATTTTTCTTTCGTTTCTAACTGAGCTCATCAGGTAGGGCCTTTCTTAACTCTTTGAATCACTGTAACTTCCCCGGCCTATTATTAGGCGGGAATAAACCTTTTTATTGCTTTACCAACCACTGAATTGTTTCTGTAGTTAGCAAACGCCTTACGACTCCTTCCATCCGAGTTAGATTCTAAGCAGGTGACAAAGTTGGCCGACTGAGCTAGGCCCGGGCCGCCCTCGTTGACTTCGGCGCACACCCACGCCGCCGGAGCTCGACGCTGTGGTTGACAATCGACGCCACCGTGTGGCTCGATAACGAACCTATGGTGTGACAATATATATATATATATAGATATATATATATTA
>JAHLJT010007236.1:0-29292 GCA_031308135.1 Acheta domesticus
GAAACAAGAAAATAAGTCTGCATGAGACTTTTCTTCCTGTAGTTGTATTCTCCAAATTATGGCCATGTAATATACTGGAAATATATATTTTTTGCGGATTTTGTGTAATGCTTCGCAACGTAGTCGTTTTCGCAAGCTTCGGCCCAAAGGTCGCCGTGCACCATCTCGAGCGCGGCGACAGCGGAACATGGGGATATTTTGGAAGCACATGTCGCAACTGTTCTGGAATTCGTCTCCTTCGGTCGCTCAGCGATCTGCTCACCGTCTCTTCACTTGTGCGGCGCGCCACAAGTACTTGTGTCGCGTAACATTTCACTATACAAGGCAGCCATTTTGTTTGGCTGTTCATTTGCCAAGCTGACAAACAGCTGGCAAACGGGCCCGTAATCAGCTGATTACTGTATCTGTACTGTTGGGGCATATATCTGAGTGGGAGGGCTTCAATTTTGATATTTTATTTCGATTAAAAAACTTAAACTTTCGATTAAAATCTTTTATTTCGATATATATATATATATATATATATATATATATATATATATATATATATATACACACACACATACATACATACGTAATCTTTCCTAATAATGCGGAAATTATGTGCTGTTGTAGCACACCTTGTTTTTAATCGAAATAAAAGATCAAATACATATATTATATTATGTATGTATGTATATATATATATATATATAATATATATATAATATATATATACATATTACACACACACATGGCATTTTGGATCGATAGTCCGACTTTGCCGGCTAGGTAACGGTGTCCCCCATGCCTGGGTCTAGTTTAATTCCCCGTTTGAAAGAAGGGATAACAGAGATATACGGCGAATATGACCCTCCACCGTAACTATCAAACTCCGCTTGCCAGAGCTTTTGTTCGTCACACAGCTACAGAAAATGAGACGATTTTAAAGGAAAGCAGCGAATCTATTTTTGCCCCGACCGGGAATCGCACTCGGGATTGCACCATGGGAAGCTAGCACGTATGCCCGTGAGCCTCCCTGTAAGGCAAAGGTTACGTAATATTATAATATTGCAATATCTGTCGCACTAACACTGCAGCCATCACTTGGAAAAAGGCCCAAATCAGTTCCAACGAAGCGCCTGCTATGCTTACCTGCAGTTATGTATTTCGATAGTCAGGAACTGTAGTCGTTTCTTACTTCTAAAAAAGAACAACAAACATGAATAAACTTAACTGTTACAGTATATGCAGCCATATTACACATAAGGAAGGATAATTTACACAAGCTTGCGTGGGTTACTTGGAAGTTGATTCAAATTTTTAATGTCATAATCAGCGATCAAAACCCGTTTAAAGAAAAAGAAGTGTATATATTAAACATTCAGAACTGAAGACCGTCCAATAATCGCATTATGAATGCATAACAGAAAGGTTACAAATCTATCGCCTTATATCATTAGATATTATATTCGGAACACAATAGAAAAAGTTTTACGAAATTAATTCTTTAATCACAAATTAAACATTTGAGCATCGTCTCACTGTGTGCGGCGTGTGAGATATTTTCCAATTAATACGAAACTAGGGTGTCATTACGTAATGTTCATCTTGTAGTGTCGTATGTAGTACAGTATCTTATAGTATATAGTGTTCCTAAAATACCTACCAAAGGAACATTGTGACATTAAGGTTAAATAAATAAAGCCTCCTTATCGTTCCATCCATGAGGGCCAACAACCAAACCAAAATGAGAGCTCGTGAAAAGACATGCTGGAAATTCCAATTTAAAATTTCGAATATTCCAAAAAATCCGCTAAACTAATCATATTTTAAATTGCCACATGTTCTTTTATAAAGACCACATTTCATTTAACAAAAAATACTCACGTACCAGCATCACCTTCTTTATCGTTCTTTGCTACATGCGTAGAGAAAGATTAAAGAAAAAATGCATAAGTTTTACACAAATTTACGCGAAAAACTACTCATTTTCGAAAAATTGTACACGACCTTATTTTAAGATGTTTTTGATGAATAGATTTTATTAAGAAAAATCTCTCTTTTCAGGATTGTCGTTGTAGGAAGGCACCTAAAAAGTTTTTAATTTGCAATTTTCGAAAATTCATACAGTTGAACCAAAATACGACATATTCCATTTTAAGCGTCTTTTGCTCTATCGAGGAAAAGAAGTGAAGAAAAAATGGGTCCATTTTGCGAAAATTTTGAAAATGGTGGCGCTTCATAAAAAGTATAAATTTCTAGGTCTTCAAAAAGATCTAAATATTTGTTCGTAAAATGGTGAAAAACTGCTTCTTTCACCTCACACTGATCTGAAACTTTTCTTCTCCGAACGTTTTTCTTCAGTTTTGGTGTTGTGGTAGTTGTTGCTGGACCCAATTTGGACTGTAGTGTGAATGGTCCAACTCCTTGAAGGCATAGTCCTTCACACCATTTTTTGCAATCTGAGTAGTAAGTACAAATGCGTTGTTGTGAAGAATACCATGAGATTTCACGCACCGCATCAAACTCGTGTACCAATCTCCATAAAACGGAGTGAGATGTCGGCTGAAAACTGATAGCATTGCAACAATTAAAGATGAAACTATAAACTGCTCAGAAGGTTTTCACATTGATGGAGTAATATCTTGGTCAGGCCGGAAACTTAAGAAACCCCTATTATCAAGGTAATTTTCTCCATGTCGAGGAGATATCTCATGGTGCTCGTCTCTCCACTTTTCTGCTCACAAACAGCAATCGCCTCTGCTTTAGTGTGTATTGTGTACAAATACAACGTGCTTTACGTTGTTTCAGCCAAACACAATTACTTCAATAGAAAATCTAGATTTTTTTATTTCAAGTTTTTGAATTTTCTATAGTATTTTACAAATTTAAAATCAGTGTAAGCTATTGGGTTTTCTGCTGTTGAAAACATATTCTTCGCATTTCATGTTCGTGCTTATATTAAAATGAATTAGTATTGAAGTTCCAGTATATTAAAAGATAATTAATTAGGTAAACCGTATCTTTTGAGCTATGTAAAATTATCTCTGAAGTGAAAATGAATTGTCACACAAAAATATAGGTGCAGTTGTTGAAAGTCACATTTCCTGTTTATTCGTTATGTACCCTACTTGTTATGCAGTGTTATGATTGCTTTATGGTTGTTTTCAGACACCTAATCCCTACTGACATGAACTAAGATGAACGCCAGTGGTGATCTCACATGCAAGACGTACAACGTATTGTTCTCAGACGTGTCACGAATAAGCTGTAAAACAGTCTGTGGTAATGAAGGTGAATGCATGATTCTCGCCGACGTTAATCGATATTCCATTACAAGAGAAAATCATAGCTTCGCCTCCGTTCAAATTCGTCGTGCCCGCAATGCAAACGATGCACAGTTGCTGGAAACGCCCCGCGGGGCCTCCGTCGTTTATTCCCTCTCGCGTTGCCCGTGCACACTACGTTTCTAATTATCGGCTTGGCGAGCTCTGAGAAGCCGTCGAGCCGCCGCCGCCGCCGCCGCCCCTACTACTACAAGGGGAAGGAAATTCGTGCGCAACCGAGTCGAGCTTCTCGGAGGCCACCGCCGCCGGCAGGAGAAATTTATGCAAACTGTGGAGCCGGCCCCGCGTCCGGCCGGCTGCCCGGCCCCTGCTGTCGGCCGCCAGCTCGCGGGGCTTCGTGCGCGGCCGAGCGGCGGCGGCGGTGGAGGCGGCGGAGAACGAGGGCGCTCTGCTGGGCGACGCGACGCGGCGCTGCACGTGAAGCTTGCAGCACGGATTACGGGGAATTAGTGGATCTTGTGCACAGTGGCGTAGTCCTTGGGAGGAAGGGGGAAGGATGGGAATGGAGCTGCCACTCTAGCAGTACTCGGCGATGCAGAGTGAGTATTCGATTCGATTCGTGTTCGTGATTCCGGGCGCGTCATCTGCTTAGGTCATTAGTCTCGTAAGTGTGATGCGTGATTTTTCCTCGGGAGGTGGCGGTAATACGGCGAGATCCGGCGCCGACCTACCGTTGACTAGCGGGATTTTCCTCTAACCAGGTATCTCCCACCAGCGGGGAACCGCCCCAGCCGGGACAAGCTCTAAGCTCCCGACCGGTGAGTGAGTATTGATAGTAGGTACCAACATGTTGTATCCTGGGAGGTGGCGGTGTTCCTCTCCCGCTGAAATGTGTGATCGCCGCCGACTTCACAGCTGCGTGCACGATTTCTCCTCCCGGTATCTCCCCCAGAGGGACACCGTTCCACACGGGCACACGCTCTTTGTTGGTAGTGAAACGTATGTACGTGAGTGTGTGTGAACGGGGGAGAGAAGGAAACAAGGATAAGAGGATGGATCATGCACGGTCCAAGGCTCGTTTGTTAAGGTACCACTGGGGCATTCACTTGGTATTGATCGGAGAAACCACGGAAAAGTATAGATGAGAGTAGCCGACCGCTAGAATTTTCCTCCAGACAATGGTTGAATTCCATCTACCTTCGTAATTAGTAACCGCCACCGTGGTGATTCGTATGCCAGATTCTACAGGTCAGCGCCGACAATGCATAAATGAAACATGTTTGTAATAATCTCTACCATGTATAGATGTGAATGCAGGCTAATATAATTCTTGGCGTTTTATTTCATAAACATTCTAATAGAATGGGTTCTAATCGCCAGTAACCTCCTCCTCCGTGACTGAAATGCCTGTGGCAAAATGCTAGTAGACAGCACTTTGGGTTAACTTACGAGGAACAAGAGGAAGAGTGCGAAAGTTTAGAACATAACACTCTTTCCGTACAAACGCGTTAATATGTAGCGTTTCTAAAGTAGTTTTATACCTCTTACCAACGATTATCCAACTGTTTGTTAATGCCTGTCATTTTCGCTTTCCTGCCATGCAGTTGCCTCTTTTGAGGAACTGATTGGGGAAGCAGAGCGCGCCAGTGAAAGTGGGAAGGCGCGTGTCGTCGTTTCGGGGCGCCGCCGACGCGCCGCCGTGTAGAGGCGCGGGCGGGAGGGCAGGCCAGGTCGCCGTGGCGCAGCGGCGACGGCAGGGGCACGGAGCGGCAAGGCCGCCGCGCGCCGGAACCGAGCGGGTGACACTTGGCAGGTGGACCGCGGCGCGGCGCGGCGCGGCGCGGCGCAGCGTCCCTGCCCCGCGACCAGCCAACAGCCGACCTCTGCTGCAGAGGTGGATAGGGCCTTACCATTTGCGTTTCCGCACACCGACTGCAGATTGTTTTCGTGATTATGGATGGCTCGTTTGTTCGTTTTTTAATCCCCCCTACTTAGACTTCTGGTGTATATGTTTTTACTTTCCCGTATACGTACGTATACACGGAGTGATATACGTAGTATAGGGAAAGTTATGTAATGCTGCGCGAAAAAATGGCCAATTTTCGGCGGAAAAAAATTAATTGCCGGGCCGTGAAAACGAATAAGTGGATAAAACCAGTTGCTAAATTAAGAAAAAAAATCCCCTAACACGTGGTGTAGCCAAAACCCTGTTTTGTTGGTCCTTGATACCGAAAAACCAATTGAAAGGAATTCCGTCCGTCTGTCCGTCTGTGGTCAACGCTAGCGCCTAAACCATACGTACGATTTCTTCAAAATGGATATTCCCCAGTCGATCTGATTCTAGTCGAAGCTTTGAGATTTTGAAAAAGATTCTTCAAAATTTGGGGGTACTTTATATGAAGCCCCCGGGGATTTTCAAAATTTTCTCAAAAACGGCTCCAAATTTTTTCTTTAAATTTCTTGTATGAATAGAGTAAAATACACTTATTAACATGGCATAGGTCCGATTTTCACGTACAGCTCTGAATTTTCGAAAATTGTGAAAGTTTGAATTTTTTTCGGCGTCTTTCTCCAACTACAAAATTGAAGATAGAGATTTTTTCTTCAAATAAAATTTGTTCTGCATATTGAGTTCTTTCATAAAGGTCATGTAAATGTTTTTCAAAATTTTAGTAGTTTTCGTGCAATATTGCGTGCAATTTTAAAAAATTACAAAAACAAGATTTTCTCAAAAACGGCTCCAAATTTTTTCTTTAAACTTTTGGTAGGGATAGTGGTAAATGTACTCTATCAATGACATAAAAGCCATATTGGTCTATCGGTTGGTTTTTTCAAAAATTACAAAAATGTAAATTTTTTTACTTGTCTCTCACGTCGTTAATATTTACATTATCGGCGATTTTTTCACATTATTATATTTACGAGTATATATGCTTTAAATAATGTCAAGTAAAGTTTCTCGAAAACACTACCGTTTTCTGTGAAAAGTAGCTCAAATTTCGGCATTTTCAGAAATGCTCAAACGCCATTTTCTCATATATGGCTGCAATTTTTTCTTGAAACTTTTGTAACGGATAGTGCTAATTACACTCTTTAGTATAGCGTAAAGTTTATTTTGAGTTTTTTTTTGTTTTTTCAAAAATTATATAAATGTAAATTTTTTGAAAGATCTCTCACATCTTTAATATGCACATTACCGCAATTTGTAAAGATTATTATATTTGTGAGTGTAAGTGCTTCAAATAACTTCAAATAAAGTATTTTGAAAACTCAAAAATTTTCTGTGAAAATGAGCTTCAAATTTCGCATTTTTAGTAGCGCTAAAACGCCATTTTCTCTTAAACGGCACATAATTTTTAAAAGAAAATTGCCATTTACGGCTAGGTTTTTGTGTTCTTTAATATTCTAAAATTAATGTTTCCGTTCTACCAATAGGAAACCGAAAAATTAAGAAAATGACAAAAAAATGTACTTTTGGCGGTGATAGATGGTAGCTGGCAAGAAAGAGTATGTGGCAATTCCGAATAGCTAGCGAAGACCCAAGGAAATAGAAAACTAATACGGGAAAGTCTGTGCCATTCTGTAGCTGTTTTTTGACAAATAAATAAATAAAATAAATACGGTCATGCTTAATTTTTTCAAAATACGAGTAGTTTTTCTTTAATTTTGTGACAAACGTAATAGGCCGCTGTAAATTTACTGCGCTTCGGACAGCTGGATGCGTCGTAAATTAGAATGTGCAATTTTGTATATTATTTCTTTCTTCGTTTCTTACATTCGAACTTTGTTATAGACTTACACATTAATATTTTAGAAATTGTTTATTTTGAAATATTTGAAATAAGTAAAAAGAATTAATAGCTCTCAGAATAGCGACAATGCAGGGTCTGCAACAATGGAATTCACTTTGCGCTCGCGAATATCTGTGAATTAGTGTCATTGTTGTGACCTAATGGAGCTGTATGAAAAGGAGTTATAATTGTCTAATTTATGTTGATATTTGCAGGCAAATATTTAGTTTTGCACCAAATGCTGTACCATTTGTAGTGAGTAGAGAATTTGTTGCATGGTTTTAAAATACTCTTCCCTAATCATGGCCCAATGGAAGGCATTTCTATATTTCCAGGGTATCAGGCTTCTTTTTCCAATACAGGGTTACAAAACTTTTGCATTCTATTTTTGTGAAGTTGTAGAATTCACATAGTTCTGACAACACTGCAATGGAAATAGTGAGTTCCAAGCGAAGATGTTAGTAGCGCATAAAGTGCAATATTACAGTACTACTTAGCTGTTTCCTCTAATACGGGAAAGTAAGTGCTGTTGTAGCACCACTAGTTTTTAAAGGGATGGGCTTATTCATTAACAGATTCCGGATTTTTTTTATTCAAAATTACTGCAAATTCTGAATAAAATACCAGAAGTGTTTTCAAACCTGTCTTTAAAATGGGGATCACAGTCCCATGTCATCTCAATTACAATTTTAAACTGTCTTTCAAAATCTAAATAATTGTTGGTCGTTTTAAAACCTTAGACTCACAAAAATGAGTGGTTTATATATTTTACGACGTTTAAATAATATTGCGAATTAGATACAAGTCAGTGTAAAATACAATGAAGGGGATGGTTGGGTGGTTGCAGATCTGTTCTGAGGCATATTAATCGTCACACTGTAGGTGACTGGTAACTAAACCATTGAAATAAAAATATCGGGAAATACGCAGAATAACAGCCTTCTTATCTAGCCGTCAATGGATAATGCGAAAGACTGGAGGTAACATAATTGGTTACTACAGCATTTTATGGGTTCGTATGCGCCACATGATAATACTTTACTTTGCGGAGTTGAATGAGATATTAAGTTAATTTACATGATAGTATCGTTAAGTGCTTCCATATTTGGCAACTATACAGTATTCGTACGTGAAAAGAACTATTGTACAAGCTCTTGAAGAATATTAGCTACTACTAAATGTATTCTCCTGTTTCTAATTTCACTGTGAAATTCATTATAGATAAGTGTTTATCTAGTCAGCTTGTCTGAGACCTGCGTTATTATAGCATTTACTTCTTCAGTTATATACATTTTCATTCTTCTAGAGCCATATATTACACGAGAACAAAAATAACACCTGTTCTGTTGCATTACGATGTACAAACTAATTATTCTTTCTGTAATTTATTTAAAAGCATCTTTCTTTGTGCTTAAAGCGAGTGGAATTCTAATACCGATTGTAACTCTGTCTTCAAAACTACTTTTGTTGGTAAATAATGCGAAAAGGCATAATGCTTTTGTTTAGTCATTTCATGAAAATTAAAATGGGTGGGTTTATTACAAAGTTACACGAACTAAAAATCGAAATGCTATCGTTTTATCGCTTGTAAAATGTCTTTAATTATCCTTCAATGTACTGATTTTGAGTACTTTTTGGAATGTTTTTGTTTCCATGTTTGGTCTCTCTCGTGTAATCTATGCTGCAGACTTTACTTTACTGTTCATTGTTTTCATCGAATGTTGAAAGTGCAGCTTGTTTTGAAATAGCGGTTTAGCTGTTTTTATGTCAGCAGCTATGGAATACAAGTGTTCTTCCCAAAACATTGACGTTGCTCATGTACAAATTTGTAATCAGGTCGTAATAACGTGATGGCTTTCAATCATAGAGTTGATTGCAGTCTTCCCAAGATTTGAATTTCACTCATTTTGACAGAAAGCAGAAATTGTCACCGACGGCACTAAAAAATGCTATTTATCGTGGTTGTTGTGTCGTTACGGTTTCCAGTATCTCAAATTTATTAAGAGAAACAAAAATCAATCTGGAACTTTTCGCTATGTTTTGCGTTTATTTTTGTTTTAGAAATATTCTAGACATACCGCCGTGTACTATGTTTATTACAGAAATACTTATGCTGAAAATAATGGAAGTATGTGAATTCTTACGTAAGGTAATGTTGGAGAGAAAACGATTTTTCGGCAAAAAAACCATACCGAGAAAGTGGAGAATTTCTGTTTCTATATGTAGTAGATAACTTCACTAACACGTTGTATAATCAACACGTTGTATAGTCAGCAGTTTTGTGCACGTTTTCTGCGTTCTCTATACCGAAAAATTGATTTACGGCAAAACGTCCGTCCGTCCGTCCGTCCGCCCGCCCGTCCGTCCGCCCGCCCGTCCGCCCGTCCGTCCGCCGTCCGCCCGTCCGTCCGCCGCCCGTCCGTCCGCCCGTCTGTCCGCCCGTCCGTCCGCCCGTCCGTCCGCCCGTCCGTCCGTCCGCCCGTCCGTCCGCCCGTCCGCCCGTCCGTCCGCCCGTCCGTCCGCCCGTCCGTCCGCCCGTCCGTCCGCCCGCCCGTCCGCCCGTCCGCCCGCCCGTCCGTCCGCCCGTCCGTCGCCCGTCCGTCCGCCCGTCCGTCCGCCCGTCCGTCCGCCCGTCCGCCCGCCCGTCCGTCCGCCCGTCCGCCCGTCCGTCCGCCCGTCCGTCCGCCCGTCCGTCCGCCCGTCCGTCCGCCCGTCCGTCCGCCCGTCCGTCCGCCCGTCCGTCCGCCCGTCCGCCCGCCCGTCCGTCCGCCCGTCCGTCCGCCCGTCCGTCCGCCCGTCCGTCCGCACGTCCGTCCGCCCGTCCGTCCGCCCGTCCGTCCGCCCGTCCGTCCGCCCGTCCGTCCGCCCGTCCGTCCGCCCGTCCGTCCGCCGTCCGTCCGCCCGTCCGTCCGCCCGTCCGTCCGCCCGTCCGTCCGCCCGTCCGTCCGCCCGTCCGTCCGCCCGTCCGTCCGCCCGTCCGTCCGCCCGTCTGTCTGTCCGTATTTGTGAACAACTCTAGAGATTAGAACGGAAGTAGAATTTTCCCAAAATTGATATATCCGAATCGATCTGGCTAATGTCGTGGCTTCTTGGATTTGAAACGGTTACTCCAATTTGTGAGGTGCTTATCATAACGTCTCAAAGACATTTTCAAAATTTGCTTAAAAATAGTTCCAAATGTTTCGTTAATTTCACTTTCTTGCTCTTTCTTTGCAAGAAGAGAGTGTATTGTAATCGTGCGCCGCAAAAACGGCGATTTTTCGACACAAATACACGTATTGCCATGCTCTGGTGTAAAAAAAGTGAATCAATCTCATTCCTATATTATATATTGTGAATTACTTCCTCCAACACGTTGTATAGTCAGAATCTATGTTTTGTGGGTCCTTGATACCGAAAAATCGATTGGCGGCAAAAGTGTCACCGCTAGCGCCTAAACCGATCACCGATTTCTCCAAAATGATATTTCCCAAAGAATTTAAATGAACTCGAGGCCCTTGAGTTTGAAATGGATACTTTACATGAAACCTCAACCGTTTCAAAAATTTATCAAAAATGGCTCCAAATTTTTCAATAAAACTTTCCCCTCGGGTAGTGTAGAGGACGTTGAAGAAAGTGGTGTAGGTCCTATTTTCGTTGAAATCCCTGATTTTTCGAAAATTGCAAAAGTTCATTTGAATTCGGCGTCTTTCTACAACTTTGCACAATATAGAAGACAGAGATTTTTTCCCTTAATGAAATCTGTTCTTAAAATACATCTTGAAATACGGTCTCGTACAATTTTTTAAAAATGTGAGTAGTTTTCGCGTAATTTTGCATGAAATACTGGGATTTTAAATTTTTTAACAATGTTTTTTCAAAAAACCTAGTAGCAGTAGGACAAGCTCTAAGCATGTGTGATAGTGTAGTGCATGATAGTGTAAGTGTGTGTAAGGGGCTAGGATAGCACAAGGAAGAGGAAGGAAAGATCGCGCGCGATCCGTAGCCCATTTGTTAGGGTACTGCTCCGGCATTCGCCTGGTTTGATCGGAGAAACCACGAAAAACCACTGATCACAGTATTAATGGTCAGTTTCGTAATATATTGAGTTGGGGGCAGTCCATAAGTTTAGAATTCTACTCCAGGCAGCGACTGAATTCTACCTAGCTGACAAGCTAATGTTGAAAATCGGGTATAGCGTCGTGGCACGCTCAAACGGTGACTACCTGCTCAGATGGCAGGAAGTTAAAGAAAGGGCGCAGAAGATGACGCATCGGGAATTTCTGCCTAGCGCGGATACGGCGCGGGGCAATGGGGGCGGCGGAAGGCCTATATAACGGACGAGAACAATGTCTCCTTCTTCCTTGGACCTCCGCCTGGCACTCTATAAAACGTGCTGCCGGCCTGTAGCCACATACGTCGCGGCGACGTGGTGGACTAAAGCGGAGAAGTACAAGAGAACACATGAGTTGGTACAGAACAGAGCTCTACGGCTCATAGCGCGCCCTCCGTTTCGGAAACGGTTGAAATTACTCAGAAAAGAACTCGGTATCGAGTCTTTCACACAATGCTTGAGACGGCTTTCTTTTAACGAAGCCTATCAAGCATTTCAAACCAGCGAAGCACCGGCGCCGCTAAAAACACTTTAACTACATGAGAGCGTAGGCTTCCGCGGCCGGAGTCAATTTTAAGTTGGCTGTCCGGGTGACGCCGCGTCCATGGCAAAGGTGCCGACGTTTCGGTCGCCATTCTGCGACCTTCCTCAGGGCGTAATGCGTTGGGCATTACGCCCTGAGGAAGGTCGCAGAATGGCGACCGAAACGTCGGCACCTTTGCCATGGACGCGGCGTCACCCGGACAGCCAACTTAATACTTTAACGACATGTCCTCACAATAGGACGAAGACGACATGCTCTTCCCTCGGACATACTGAGGGCATAGCGCCACACACAAACAAAATGACAAGTCACAATTGTGACTAAATTTAAACGCCATAACGGCAAACGACAAAGGTCCGACGCGAACCTACACCAGCCACCTACACAAAGCAGTAAAACGCAACATGCGTGCGAACTGCAATACACAAACACACCGACCTTCGGCTTCGCCGAAAAAAAAAATCTCCTTCTTCTTGTTTCTCAGCAGCGTCGGCGTGCGGGTTGTGCGTAAGTTTGTGCGAGTGGTGTACATGGGCAAGGAGCCGGCAATTCATTGTCGTGACGAGCGAGACATGCATTAGGTGTCAGATGTAGAGCGGTGTGGTAGCTGTTCGATTAAAATCTCTCCTAGTAGTGGGATCTATTTAGTTAGTTAATTGTATATAGTGAAATTTGTTATTTGTGACTACGGTCTAGTTTATGAATAAACTCACTGTTATTACAACCCACTCTCGTCTGTGTTTTGATTACACCCGTATGACGCCACACGGGACTCGAACCAAGGACCTCCCGGTCATAGACACTGCAGTGACATCAGTTGATACACTGAGCCCTCTCCCGGTTAAATGCTTTCGGCATTGCTTATGTTTATATAATGTTTGCGGTTCAGCATATTGTAAAATGTAACTACAATGCCCAATAAAATGTTTGAAAGTTGGACAACAAACTATAAATTCTCGTTTAAAATTATACTAACGTGAAGGAATCGATCACAGTATTAATGGTCAGTGTCGTAATATATTCTGTTGGGGTCGTCCATAAATTACGTAACGCTAATTTCTAGTATTTTCAATACTCCCTTTCCCCCTTGTAACGCATTCCGCTACCCCTATGTAACGCAGCGAAACGCCCTTCCCCTTTAGCGTTGTGTAAATTATGGATGACCCCTTGAGAGCGTACTGTCGAGTAACTTGGTGGACCACCTGTATCGTATGCCTGCGCCTCAATGAACTGAATGAATGGAGCACGCTGAGGGGGGGGGCAGGTGGCTTGGTCGGCCGGTCGGCCAGCTGCGAGCAACCGGCACTCGACCCCCGGTAACGAGATTCACGCTCCGTTGAATGGAGGCGAAATCCAACCCCACGGGCGGAGCCCCAATCTGCAGACGACCCCGGCCGCGGCCCCGGCCTCGCCGGCCGAGCGGGAAGGCGGACGGGCGTTGCGTATTCACTGACGTGGCGCCCCGCGGCGCCTACCTCTTCTCCGCGCTCCCCCTCCTTCCTGTTCTTCTTCTCCGCCCGTCCACCGACACCTGTTGGCGCGGTGGAGACAAGAGGTCATCACGCCCTTGATTTATGATCCGGCGCGCTCCGAATCCAGCTCTGGGCGCCCGCCACGGCCAACTGGACCGGGAGGAGCCTCGCCAGCTGGCTGCGTGCCCCACCGCGCGCTGCACCGCGGTGACAGAAGAACTTGTATTAAGCTTCGCGTGCGCCATGTCGCAATCGCACACGCTCGTTGCTGTGGCTGGATTGATCGATTATTTTGTGTTTCCGAATACGGCAACTGCTATTATCGTTAGTCCCGTACATGTAGCGCATGCGTTTTCATTAACGGAGGTGGCGGTGTTCTTTCCCCGCTAGATGGTGAGATCCGACACAAACCTACATGTCGGGTTGCATGGTTTCCATATGCAGGTATCTCCCCCATTGGGACACCGCCCCAGTCGGAACAAGCTCCAAGCAGCCGTCTGGTACCCCGTCATGTGTAGTAGAGTAATGCATGTCAGTGTAAGTGTGCAAGTAGGGCTATGAAAGGAAGGGGAAGGAAAGATCGCGCGCGGTCTCTGCCCATTTGTTAGAGTACTGCCCTGACATTCGACTGCTATTGATGGGAGAACCTGATTCGCGTGGTGTTGATGGAAAACTAACGTTCAGAGCAGTCGGCCGTTAGAATTCTCGTCCAACGGCGACTGGATTCGACCTATCTAGCTAGTGTCGAAAATTCTTCCACCACGGGGATTCGAACCATAAGACCTCCCGGGCTAAAGGCACTACAGTGACGTCAGTTGATGCCCTGAGCCACCTCAGCCTGTTTCGTTGCGATGGGCCGAAACGACGTCAACAAGTCTTGTTTGTTCAAGATCTTGAGCCAGGTAATACTTACAAATATCTGGGCATCGAAGAATGTGAAACCATCTCCAACGACAGAATGAAAGAGAGAATTCGTAGGGAGTATTATAGGAGAGAGACTGGTCCCGCCAGTCCGCTCTGAATTCCAGGAATAAAATATCTGCAATAGGTAGCTTGGCAGGTACCTGTAGCCGATACAGTTTTGGACTAGTGGACTGGACTGAGCAAGAAATTCGCACCATGGATCGAAAAACCAGAAAACTGCTAACAATGCATCATGTTTCCCACGCTCGAGCTGATATACATAGACTTTATGTGTCACGTAAGAAAGGAGGAGTGGCCTCAGACAAATTGAGGCCTCCTGGCACAACGCAATAAGCGGGCTGGGGAAGTATTTAGTCAGCCATCAAGATGACCCTCTAATGAGCAGGTCATGAAATCTGACCGAAATGGAAAGCAGAGGCATTGTTAGTGTAGCAAGAATCATTGCGAAGAAACTAGGCAAGACACGTCGAATAACACAGACACTGAACTTCTGATGCTGCTAACATGAAGTGTGAGCCACAAAAAATGTTAAAGATATCGTGGAGAGACAAACCACTCCACGGACAATACCTAAAAAAACGTTCCTCACACTATCCAACAAGAAAATTTTGTCACAAAAGATGAAGTAGCAATTTTTGTAAATTTTGAAAAACAGACTGTCACAATAACATGTAATTTCACTCGAGTATTCAATCAACGAATTTTAGTTACATCTTTAATCTTCTCCCACATCACAGGAGATCCTTCAATCTTTTCCGAGTCGTCCAAATTAAATAATTCCATTACATCACAATGAATAGAAATAGGGTGGTAGTAGATGTACATTGAACGCTGGCGCATTTGGCTTTCCGTTGTCTCTGGAGTCGCATTGTTGGCTGAAGCAACAACTGGGCAGTGTAGCGCCGTTCCTTAGACACGCGAAAGCTAAGGAAGCTTAGACAGAGGTGAGAGAGCTCTCTAAGCTGAGAGAGCATGGGGCTCATGGCGCGCATAAGGCGCTGCTTTGCGCAACCTGCGCAATTGCGCACTCCTGGGTTGCGCGACTGGTGGACGGGACCGATGGCAAGTACACACCACACACACATTGGAGACCTCTAACTGCAACATCCGGACTCTTCGAAAGAGGGCGGGCTGATTTATGGGAGCAAGAGTTTTGTCTGATCCCACACCATTCACTAATTTTAAATCACGCTCCGCAGGCCGTCGTTTGGGCCCTTGCAGGAGCGAGAACACACGTGCCGAATAAACAGGAAGTAGGGGCAGAACAGGGTCTCTGGAGTCTAAGAGAGTTGTTTGGGGATTTGCAGACGTGAAGGGGAGGAGCGTGGTCACGTCGCGGCGGAGAGTGGCGGCGGGCGCGGGTGGCGCCGATTTGCGCGCTTCCCACTGCTCCCGCGGGCTCTGCGCAGGCGCCGCGCGGCCAGCCACTATGGGGCTGACTCCCGAAACTTGATAACTTACGATCTGCAATTTATTCATTTCGAAGAAGAAGTAAAAATTGAGATCGTCGTTGGATGCTGCTACAGTGTAGATATCATTAGAAAGAAATTTTCGGTCCTAAGAGATGGACAAGTGGTGCAAGTCGCTTGCATTCATATATATTACGGTTTGGAATTAGAAAACGATCTTGAAAATGTTTATTTTATCTAGTCTTCTAAATAAATCCCTTTTCGGCCCTATGCGTTGTTTTATTTAATGTGACATGTTAATGTAAACGTTTAGGACTTAACGGGCATACGGGAATCAACGATATGTGTACTGCCCTTCTAAAAATTGACAGGTTTTTTGGAATCTTGAGACTTCAAAACCTTATTTAAGCCAAACTTTATTTAAAACTGAATACTGATGGAAAGTAGTTTATCATGTTCACTATAGGAAGATGACTGAGAATTTTTATTTTATATTACGTTCTCATTTCAATACACAGAAATAAGTATATGCAACACTCGTGGCATAGAAGTAAGTAGTCTTTATCTTGGTGTAATGTTATAATTTCCTACACTTACATTGATAAAGCTTTCACAGTCTAATATTGCTACCCACTGTATTAAGTAAAAAATATCGGTTAGAGTAGAATTGAAATGAAGGAACATTCATCAAAAAAGGAATATGGATTCAGTTGAACGATTTTTAAATTATCCTAATGTATAAAAAGTACTACCAAGAATTAGAACAATCTACTTGCCCGAACACGTTCGATAATGAAATTCAACATCAAGATACCAAAACTGACAGTTGACGCAACCACTGAAAAGAAATTTTCTGACCAGTAAAATAGCAAATTCGGAGCTATCCACTCTATTAATGTTTCCAAAGGTAGGCGCAATAGAAACTATTCGGGTCAAACTGTGGAGTCATTTGAATCGATGCAGACAAATAAGAGCATGCCTTATTGTAAGTTATCGTACATAAGAAATATAAAAAGATGTTAATAAAACATTAAATATTTAAATAAAACAAATCTTCAAAAATATCAAAATGCTCTCATTGTTCGATCCTCCAAATTCACTCCGAATTGTAAAATTGTAAAACCTCCATTTTAATATTTATACTCCATTAGCGAATTGCTATCTCTATAAATCATCAGCCATATTCGGACACTCCCAACTCACACCAGGAATGTAAGTAGACTATTACTGAGAATATCGGCAGTTGAAAGGATTCGCGCCGGCCAGGGCGCATTCAGAGCCACAGACACACGGTTTTCAATATACCAAACACCCGCACATACAATCCAGAATTTTAGCATGTTGAATATCATAATTCACAAACGCCATTCCAATTCCGACGGATTAAGACATCCCTGGTCCCAGGGCCTTGGGTGCCAATGTGACACCTCTCGGGTTTCAGTTGGCTTTTGGTTCCTTGTCTCGATGACTCGAGCACGTAAAACAAAAATTGTCGATGCGTTGCATTCCTGTTCACACTGATGTCACGAGAAGAAATACAGCTAAAGGAAATCTTACGCTGTGACCAAGTTCGGGGTTTCGTTTTTTCGATTGGAAATGACTAAATATGAAATGCCAAATGTGCTCTATGAGATAACGTAAACACCACACATTAGTCTATTCTTTTGTTTGTTTTTTAAAAGATTGCAAAAATGTAATTGTTTGACTTGTCTCTCCCTTGTTGTTAATATTTACACTAGCGGCGATTTGCTCATATTATTATATTTACGAGTACATGTGCTTTAAATAATGTCAAGTAAAGTTTCTCAAAAAACGCAACCGTTTTCTGTGAAAACTCGCTTAAAATTCCGAATTTTCAGAAACGCTCAAATGCCATTTTCTGCAACAATTTTTTTCTTCAAACGTACCGAGCGGATTGTGCTAATTACACTCTTTAATATGACGTAGTGTTACATTTTTGTTTTTTCAAAAATGACACAAATGTATTTTTTTGAAAGATAACTTACACCGTCAACACGCACATTTCCAGGAATTTGTAAACACAATTGTATTTGTGAGTTAAAGTTCTTCGAATGACTTCTAATGAAGGTTTTCGAAATCACAAACGATTCGTGCGAAAAAGATCTTCGAGTTTTGCAATAACAGTAGCGTCAAAGTGCCATATTCGTAAAAATGGCTCCATATTTTTCCAAGAAAATTGTCTTTTAAGATGAGGTTTTACGGTTCTTAAAATAATATTTCCGTTCTGCTACTACGAAACCAAAAAAATAAAGAAAAAGTGTCAGAAAATATAGTTAGGGCGGCGATAGATGGCAGCTGTCATGAGTATGTGTAAAGTCCGAGTAACTAGCCGAGACCCAAAGAAATAGGAAAGTAATACGGCAATGTCTGTGCCATTCTGCAGCACCACTAGTTCTAATTTGTCTGAAAATTCGCTCCAGTTTTTGGATTAAACTTTGTTCTGGTATAACCTAACAGACGCTCAAGTGAATGGTGCAAGTTCAATTTTCGTGTAAAATTTCCGATTCTCCGTGAATTGTTAGCGTTGAAAATTATTTTCGGAGGTACCTTTCCTAGAACTACAATATTGAAGGCAATGATTTTTCTTAATGAAATCTGTTGTCGAAAAGTTGCTCGCTTATGCCCCGTGGTTTGTTTGAAATAAAACATTGCGCAATGACTTCATTATACTCTCAATATACCAAGCAGTCAATTTCAGTTTCGAAAAATATTACAAAAGCCGAAAACATCACCTTTATTACCTAACATTGAACATACGCGACAACAGCCAAGAGTTAAGAAGATTGTGCAGATCTCAGTCCTCTTGATCTCTTAAATAGGTACGATCGTTAAATGCAACATACACGACCGTCCCCGACAATTATGTTATTTGTCTTGTGATGTTACATTATTAGTGTATTCTATTTATATTCGTTTATTACAGAAAATGTATCCAAGAAAGACTGTGAATGCCCAGTTCCTTCACATGGCGTAGCTAAACTTTGTGAAAAGATTGTTCCGATGTTGTAAGAAATTGCAGGTTAAAATACCTATAAAAATTGTTGAATGACAGACCTTGAAATTTGATCACGCTCAACGTTACGAAAGTATGAGTAGATTTCGTGTAATTTTGCGTGTGAAATATAGAAACATTTTAAATATGTTTAGCACATATTTTTTTCAAAATCTGCTCGTAAATTCTGCTTACATTTTCTCGTCGTATGAATCGAAGGCCGGAAAAAAATTGCGCAAGTTTCATTGCTGACGAACTCTCTCTACTTTGGAAAATTGCAAAATTGCAACATTTGAAAACTACATATCTGAAGATTAAGATTTTTGTCCTAGAAAATGTCTCTTAAAAAAAGATCATGTACCAGTTTTGTTTCCGCATGGGCACCCAAATTAATTCGAATTTGGCGTCTAATCTGGCATTTCCACAACTATAACCTTTTTTGGGATGAGCTAACAGTACATTTCAAACGCCCCGCGCTCGAGATAAATTGTTGTTTCCTCAAAATCCGCCGACTGCCTTACAGAGAGAAATAATAATTTGCCTATGAATACGTGCTGGAACTACTTCATTGGAACGCAGCAGCTTCCCAGACCGCCCCCTGACGACTGAAGCGACCAGCTCCATCTAAACTCTTCATTTGTCGTTATTGGAAGAAATTTGTTTCTTTCATCTTAAGACACCACGGGTGCTCGTTGTTTGAAAACCAGCGGCCGAAGCATGTGGGTGGCGGATCGCCTCGCTCGTGAAAACCGAGCAAGTACTCGAGTATCGACCGCACGGAATCGGTGTCTCGATTTCGAAGCTCTATGACGCTGTATTTACCATTTACACGAGTAGTTGTCTTGGAATTTGTGCTTGAAAGGGTACCTTCGATGGTGGTAAAACGTTCCCTGAAAGCAAATGACTTAAGAACACTTACACTATAACTCTGACACAAACATTTCTTAGCCCCTGTCTCAGTTCCGAACCCTCTGCACAGAAAAAAACCGTGTTTTTTTAATTTTGTTCTTTCGTGAACTTAACGATATTATCTGAAAGGAAAAAATTACGAAAAATCAGAAAGAACCGACTACCGTAAATGAATTTATTAGTATATTTTCCGCGCTAAATTGAAGCGAAAAAATTAATTGAGAAATAATTACTGTGTATTAGAACCCTGGGAAATGCTCGCAAAAAACCTCAAAAGTTCCTTGCAAATCACACATTGTTGTGAATTATTTTCATATCTTTTGACTGCTGCGCTATGGGTCAAATACAATTGATGATGATGATGATAATAATAATAATAATAATAATAATAATAATAATAATAAGATAATAATAAGATTCAAACGTAGATTAGATTTCCTTGTACAGAACCGGTTGTTTGATACAGACGCGAAGAGTCTGTATCTGCAATCTGACTCAAAAACCGAATGGCAAAGCTGTTACTCCTTCAAAAGATGACGTCGAAGCATTTTGGGCCGGAATCTGGGAGGAGAGCAGATCCTACAACAAAGACGCATCTTGGCTTCAATCTGAACTTGATGCTGCCGATGAACTTGTAGAAACAGTGGAAGATGTTCACCAATTCTCGGAAGAGGACCTCTTCCAAGCAATTAAGAACATGGGGAACTGGAAGTCCCCCGGGATTGATAAGATCCAGATTTATTGAATTAAGAAATTAACAGCAATACATTCTCATCTAGCAAAGGCTGTTAATAAAATTTTAAAAACCCAAAGGAACTCGCGGAATGGCTCACAGGCGGCATCACGTATTTGCTACCCAAAGCGGGTGACAGCAGTTTGGCGAAGAACTACAGGCCAATTACTTGTCTGCCAGAACTGTACCAAGTTATCACTGCAGGCATAGCTGACAAAATGTACACACATCTAGATAAGAATCATCTAATGCCAGCTGAACAAGAAGGATGTCGTAAAGGCTCTTATGGCTGTAAGGAAATCTTGCTACTGAATAAAGTCATTTTGAATGATGTAAAGAAACGCAAACGCAATTTCAGTATGGCTTGGATTGACTACCAAAAGGGCCTTTGATAGTGTACCACACGATTGGATTTTGAAGACCCTGGAGATCTATCGATTTCATCCTAGACTTATTGAATTTTGCAAGGCTAGTATGAAGTCGTGGAGTACCAGGTTACTAATACCAAATACTATAAAGACAATACAGGACACTTCCCAGTTCTTCCACGCTATAGAGGGAAACAAGTTGCCACTAGCGATTCCTGGTATCAGAACCTGGTAACTCGGTGGCGCCAAATAGAAACGTCAATGTTCTTCATACGGAAGAAATACATTTGTTTTTACATCAACCTATCGAAATAAAACAATTTTTTACCTACTCTCTCTGTTGTTTAGTTCTATTGACGGCCTCGAATAAAGGAAAATAGTATTATACAAAAGTCATGCTTTATTTATTCCAATAATAAAACGGTCACAAATGAAACATTTTTCTTGCCTTAACATTTGCCGTAAAATTTTAGTAATACATTTTGTCTTTTTTTCGTTTGCTTTCTTTACAAAGCACTGTATCAATATATTGTTACCTCTGCTTACATACATATTGGTACACTCCTGACATAAAATATTCAACTGAATATTAACAATTTTCATCAATTTTTTCTTGACATGAAGTTTATTTTGACGTATACAATTTAAAAACTCTCTATTAAAAACATATTTAATCTTCGAGAACAAACTAACAGCCAATTCATTGGGATAATAAAGGGTGGCATTTACATACTATTTGGTCTGAATATGTGAGTTTCTTAATTTATTCTGTTCATCCACATTTGATAATGCATTCCTACAATCCTCATGTGGCAAGGTAATGCACAACCAGCCACACACATAGGAATCAGCATTTTCCTGAACTAAACTTGCAGGAATATCTTCTGTATTATCCATTTCCACAAAGTTCGTTGCACATGGTTCAATGGGAAATGGTAATGTGCATATAGTCTCCAATTTAATTTTTTAAATTAAAAAGTTACTTGCTTCGATGGCACAATTACCGTCATCTGATGGCTGCAGTAACTGATTGGTCATAGCTAATCGTAATGCCAACCGAAACTTCTGGGGGTCAGGTGTAACGTTATTTCCCCCTCTTCCTCTAATTACTGAAAAAAGATTCTCTATGAAATCTTGGGTAAGTCTCCTTGTTAGGAGATAACAAAATCCAAAATCTTCTTTCAGTTCTCTCCATAACATTTTCAGTGCTGAAATAATTATAATCCCTCAAAGCAATGGTTTTTTTTCTGAGTTCTGCTGGCTGTTTAAAACAGTTATATTTCTTAAATATTCCAGCATGTCATCTAGAAACGAAAAGTGTTTCCTCTCATCATTCAAACCACAACGAAACTCCTTTGGAGAGTTATTGCAGGATGAATTAAAAACATCAAAGAGCATGTCCACTGCTTTAATAAAATTGGCAGTAGGCAATGCTTCCGACGACATAGAGTTAAATTGCACATGTGTTATAATGCCAGAGCTAACAGAGTGACTCAACACATGGGCTGCTAGGCGCACTCTCATTTCACTAAATGGAGCCAACTGGAAACATAGCTTACTTAATTTAGGAGCAAGTCTTGGCTTCATTGTCACATCTTTGTTATAAAATTCAACTATGTGCCTCCAGGAACTCCTACCATCATCACTCACAATATCATACTTAAGTAAATTGGTTCGAACACACTTAAGCAAATGTGGAGCATCATATAAAAAGTACACTTTATTGTCTTCGAGTTCAATGAAAGGCATTTCTTCTGTGATACCTAACAAAGATCTCATTCGCACATTGTTACTTCCTTGGTCACAAATCACAGTCTTAGGGATGAATCCAGTCTCCATTATTTTGGTAAGGGCATCCACCACCACTTCTTTCAAGTAATCACCTGGCATAGCATCTTTACATAAATAATACCCTACAACTTTCTTCCAATTCACCCTAAGCCCTCGCACTAAAATTACCAATGCGTGGTTGGCATGTTGGAGGGAATGCCCTGTATTGAATTTTCCTAAATCAACAAAACCATGAAACTCATCAGACCTAGCATCATAAACAATATTATCTTTCAGTGACATTTCATCAATTACAACTGACACCACACGGTCAGCAGCACTTAATTTCTCCGCTTTCAGCTTCATCAGAGACAAAATAGTTTCGTTTATACCTGGAGAAATGTTTAGATTCTGAAGCCTTCTTCGGAGCGAACGGATGGTAGGGAGACAAAATAACTTTTCCAGCATTTTATATGCTTTGGAAGAGCAGTAATAAATAGCCAAAGCAAGAGTCTTGTCGTTTTCCCTGTACCGCCTCCCTTTCTTTTTACGACCAATATTTGTTAAATTACTTTTAAGAAAAGCAAGCGAAGGGGTGTTAGAGCTCTCCAAAAAACCTACTACATCAGCCTTAGCATTACTGTTTTCCAGTTGAAAAATTTTGGCTTTTAATTTACGTATCAAAGCATTTTTCTTTGATATGACACATTGAGCCCTTCGCAACCTTTGGTTAAGAAATTTCACTTTCAAATCACTTTTATTTTGTGAATTCCTTAAATCACAAGGGACATTTAAGGTTTCCTGAACTTCATTGCTTGAATCTTCATGATTGTCTTCAACTCTTTTTCTCTTCTGGGGGCTGCTTCTTTTAGTAAATGGTGTGCTGGTGCTGGGAAGATTCTGTGTTGGAACAGATCCAGGTTTTAACCTAAAATAAATTAAGGAATTTTATCAAAAAGAGCAAGATTAAAAGATTTTTTAGTACTACATTATTGAAATTTTTTTGCATTTCATATACAACTCACACTTGACTAAACTGTCGTGGGTTCCTAAAATCCGTGACAAGGAAATGATCGGAACATATCTTACATGTTTTGCAAAATCGTGGTGATGCTCCGTCCTTCTTGTACACTTTTTCCAAATCCGTCCGCTTGCATTTTACGACCCACTGATCACATCTGAAAGAGTAGTTTTAATGCATTTTATTAAAAGAGGTCTTCAAATTGTATACAGTAGCTTCATTAATGTTTTTTTCAATTTTCAATTCTTACCTGTTTTTATTACGCGGAAACGTGAAAAACGAACGCGAGTTCTTCTGTATTTCATAATTAAAACAGCCAAAAACTGCACAAATTTTTCCTGCCATACTTAGGTGGCAAGAACAGTACTGAAAATGAAGTTTTCCACGAATCGACCAGAAAGACAAATTAAATAAATCGAAGCAGAAAACAAGCACCAACAAAGCAAACAAGCTCCAACAAAGCACTGCGCTTAAGCGAAACGAGTTATTACCAGGTTCTGCCACCAGATGGATGTTTCTCGATATATCGCGAAGTGTCCTGTATTGTCTTTATAGTATTTGCTAATACACAGCGGAAAGGAAGCAGTAGAAACCAGAAGTATTCAGATTAACAGGGGTATTTTTTCAAGGAGATTCACTATCCCCTCTGCTGTTTTGCATTAGTTTAATCCCACTATCGAGACAGTTGTCGCAAGCTGACTTTGGTTTTAAGCTCCATGGTGATGAAAGGCCAGTATCACATTTGTTTTACATGGATGACCTGAAAGTGTTTGCTAAGAATGAAGCGATTCTCTCCCAAATGCTGTCTGTCGTGAATGACTTTAGCAATGACATCTGCATGAAGTTTGGTCTTGACAAGTGTGTAAAAATCAATTTAAAAAGAGGGAAACTCACAACGTCTGAGAACATTGAAATTGATACGCATACAGTGATTCAAGATCATGAGCCAGGTAATACTTACAAATATCTGGGCATCGAAGAATGTGAAACCATCTCGAACGACAGAATGAAAGAGAGAATTCGTAGGGAGTATTATAGGAGAGTGAGACTGGCCCCGCAGTCCGCTCTGAATTCCAGGAATAAAATATCTGCAATAGGTAGTTTGGCGGTACCTGTAGCCGAATACAGTTTTGGACTAGTGGACTGGACTGACCAAGAAATTCGCACCATGGATATAAAAACCAGAAAACTGCTAACAATGCATCATGTTTCCCACGCTCGAGCTGATATACATAGAATTTATGTGTCACGTAAGAAAGGAGGAAGAGGCCTCAGACAAATTGAGGCCTCCTGGCACAACGCAATAGTCGGGCTGGGGAAGTATGTAGTTAGCCATCAAGATGATCCTCTAACGAGGCAGGTCATGAAATCTGACCGAAGAATGGGAAACAGAGGCATTGTTAGTGTAGCAAGAAGCATTGCGAAGAAAACTAGGCAAGACACGTCGAATAACACAGACACTGAACTTCTGATGCTGCTAAACATGAAGTGTGAGCCACAAAAAATGTTAAAGAAATCGTGGAGAGACAAACCACTCCACGGACAATACCTAAAAAAAAACGTTCTTCACACTATCCAACAAGAAAATTTTGTCACAAAAGATGAAGTAGCAATTTTTGTAAATTTTGAAAAACAGACTGTCACATAACATGTAATTGCACTCGAGTATTCAATCAACGAATTTTAGTTACATCTTTTAATATTCCCCCACATCACAGGAGATCCTTCAATCTTTTTTCGAGTCGTCCAAATTTAAATAATTCTATTACATCACAATGAATAGAAATAGGGTTAGTAGATGTTACATTGAACGCTGGCGCATTTGGCTTTCCGTTGTCTCTGGAGCCGCATTGTTGGCTGAAGCAACAACTGGGCAGTGTAGCGCCGTTCCTTAGACAAGCGAGAGCTAAGGAAGCTTAGACAGAGGTGAGAGAGCTCTCTAAGCTGAGAGAGCATGGGGCTCATGGCGCGCATAAGGCGCTGCTTGCGCAACCTGCGCAATTGCGCACTCCTGGGTTGCGCGACTGGTGGACGGGACGATGGCAAGTACACACACACACACACACACACACATTGGAGACCTCTAACTGCAACATCCGGACTCTTCGAAAGAGGACGGGCGGATTTATGGGAGCAAGAGTTTTTTCTGATCCCACACCATTCACTAATTTTAAATCACGCTCTGCAGGCCGTCGTTTGGGCCCTTGCAGGAGCGAGAACACACGTCCCGAATAAACAGGAAGTAGGGTCAGAAAGGGGTCTCTGGAGTCTAAGAGAGTTGTTTGGGGATTTGCAGACGTTGAAGGGGAGGAGCGTGGTCACGTCGCGGCGGAGAGTGGCGGCGGGCGCGGGTGGCGCCGATTTGCGCGCTTCCCACTGCTCCCGCGGGCTCTGCGCAGGCGCCGCGCGGCCAGCCACTATGGGGCTGACTCCCGAAACTTGATAACTTACGATCTGCAATTTATTCATTTCGAAGAAGAAGTAAAAATTGAGATCGTCGTTGGATGCTGCTACAGTGTAGATATCATTAGAAAGAAATTTTCGGTCCTAAAGATGGACAAGTGGTGCAAGTCGCTTGCATTCATATATATTACGGTTTGGAATTGGAAAACGATCTTGAAAATGTTTATTTTATCTAGTCTTCTAAATAAATCCCTTTTCGGCCCCTATGCGTTGTTTTATTTAATGTGACATGTTAGTGTAAACGTTTAGGACTTAACGGGCATACGGGAATCAACGATATGTGTACTGCCCTTCTAAAAATTGACAGGTTTTTTGGATCTTGAGACTCAAAACCTTACTTAAGCCAAACTTTATTTAAAACTGAATACTGATGGAAAGTAGTTTATCATGTTCACTATAGGAAGATGACTGATAATTATTATTTTATAATACGTTTCTCATTTCAATACACAGAAATATGTATATGCAACACTCGTGGCATAGAAATAAGTAGTCTTTATCTTGGTGTAATGTTATAATTTCTACACTTACATTGATAAAGCTTTCACAGTCTAATATTGCTACCCACTGTATTAAGTAAAAAATATCGGTTAGAGTAGAATTGGAATGAAAGAACATTTATCAAAAAAGGAATATGGATTCAGTTAAACGATTTTTAAATTATCCTAATGTATAAAAAGTACTACCAAGAATTAGAACAATCTACTTGCCCGAACACGTTCGATAATGAAATTCAACATCAAGATACAAAAGTGACAGTTGACGCAACCACTGAAAAGAAATTTTCTGACCAGTAAAATAGCAAATTCGGAGCTATCCACTCTATTAATTGTTTCCAAAGGTAGGCGCAATAGAAACTATTCGGGTTAAACTGTGGAGTCATTTGAATCGATGCAGACAAATAAGAGCATGCCTTATTGTAAGTTATCGTACATAAGAAATATAAAAAGATGTTACTAAAACATTAAATATTTAAATAAAACAAATCTTCAAAATATCAAAATGCTCTCATTGTTCGATCCTCCAAATTCACTCCGAATTGTAAAATTGTAAAACCTCCATTTTAATATTTATACTCCATTAGCGAATTGCTATCTCTATAAATCATCAGCCATATTCGACACTCCCAACTCACACCAGGAATGTACGTAGACTATTACTGAGAATATCGGCAGTTGAAAGGATTCGCGCCGGCCAGGGCGCATTCAGAGCCACAGACACACGGGTTTTCAATATACCAAACACCCGCACATACAATCCAGAATTTTAGCATGTTGAATATCATAATTCACAAACGCCATTCCAATTCCGACGGATTAAGACATCCCTGGTCCCAGGGCCTTGGGTGCCAATGTGACACCTCTCGGGTTTCAGTTGGCTTTTGGTTCCTTGTCTCGATGACTCGAGCACGTAAAACAAAAATTGTCGATGCGTTGCATTCCTGTTCACACTGATGTCACGAGAAGAAATACAGCTAAAGGAAATCTTACGCTGTGACCAAGTTCGGGGGTTTCGTTTTTTCGATTGGAAATGACTAAATATGAAATGCCAAATGTGCTCTATGAGATAACGTAAACACCACACATTAGTCTATTCTTTTGTTGTTTTTTAAAAGATTGCAAAATGTAATTGTTTGACTAGTCTCTCCCTTGTTGTTAATATTTACACTAGCGGCGATTTGCTCATATTATTATATTTACGAGTACATGTGCTTTAAATAATGTCAAGTAAAGTTTCTCAAAAAACGCAAACCGTTTTCTGTGAAAACTCGCTTAAAATTCCGAATTTTCAGAAACGCTCAAATGCCATTTTCTGCAACAATTTTTTTCTTCAAACGTACCGAGCGGATTGTGCTAATTACACTCTTTAATATGACGTAGTGTTACATTTTTGTTTTTTCAAAAATGACACAAATGTAATTTTTTGAAAGGTAACTTACACCGTCAACACGCACATTTCCAGGAATTTGTAAACACAATTGTATTTGTGAGTTAAAGTTCTTTCGAATGACTTCTAATGAAGGTTTTCGAAATCACAAACGATTCGTGCGAAAAAGATCTTCGAGTTTTCAATAACAGTAGCGTCAAAATGCCATATTCGTAAAAATGGCTCCTATTTTTCCAAAGAAAATTGTCTTTTAAGATGAGGTTTTACGGTTCTTAAAATAATATTTCCGTTCTGCTACTACGAAACCAAAAAAATAAAGAAAAAGTGTCAGAAAATATAGTTAGGGCGGCGATAGATGGCAGCTGTCATGAGTATGTGTAAAGTCCGAGTAACTAGCCGAGACCCAAAGAAATAGGAAAGTAATACGGGAATGTCTGTGCCATTCTGCAGCACCACTAGTTCTAGTTTAATTTCTCGAAAATTCGCTCCAGTTTTTGGATTAAACTTTGTTCTGTTAAACTAAAGACGCTGAAGTGAATGGTGCAAGTCAATTTTCGGTAAAATTTCTGATTCTCCGTGAATTGTAAGCGTTGAAAAATTATTTTCGGAGGTACCTTTCCTAGAAACTACAATATTGAAGGCAAGATTTTTCTTAATGAATATGTTTGTCGAAAGGTTGCTCGCTTATGCCCCGTGGTTTGTTTTAATAAAACATTGCGCAATTGACTTCATTATACTCTCATAACCAAGCAGTCAATTTCAGTTTCGAAAAATATTACAAAAGCCGAAAACATCACCTTATTACATAAACATTGAACCCTCGCGACAACAGCCAAGAGTTAAGAAGATTGTGCAGATCTCTTCATCTTGATGTCTTTAAACCGAAGACCGAATACCAAATAATAACTGTTAAAGGTATTATACCGGTATAGAAATACCTTTACTTTCTATTGTACCTTATGCCAAATACCTTAAAAAATACCGGATAAGATGTCAACTACCGGTATTTTAGAGGTAATTTTCATTTATTCGCCGGTCTATACGGTAAAATACCTCTATTTAAAGTATTATACCGGCATTTGTTCATGAAAAATACCGGTATTTTTCATTAAAAAATTACCGGTATTAGTAGGATCTTACAGGGTTTGGGGAGGAACATTGTGAATTTTACGCTGAGCTGCTCAGAGGAAATACAATGGATTCCGCAAGAGTTTCTCACTGGGTGTCCTGGGTTGATTCTCAACGTGGCGTATTTCGTCACCAGACCTATTCTACCGAGGTCGAGTTGTGTCATGGTTGGGAAAAGAATATATGGTCTGGTTTTCTAAAAATTTTTGTATTTCTCTATGGTTTCTCTGGTCAGTACCAGGCGTACGCGGAAGTAGTACTTAAAAACGGGCCTCTGATCGGACAGAATCTTTTGTTCCTAATCCTTTCGCCTTAAATACTCTTTCACGCTCTACACTATTAAAACTCAGGAGACTAGACAGAGTCTGTTCCTATTAACGATCGAAATGATATAAGTGATTCCGGGTGCGGCCAATTGCTAACCCCGTAAGTGCAGTGCATGTGTTGTCTACGAGAGGCGGCGATGATCTTCCTAATTGCATGGTAGATCAGGCGCCG
>JAHLJT010007238.1:0-12291 GCA_031308135.1 Acheta domesticus
TAATAAATAATGTAAGGAAATCTTGCTTCTGAATAAAATCATTTTGAATGATGTAAAGAAACGAAAACGTAATTTGAGCATGGCTTGGATTGACTACCAAAAGGCCTTTGATAGTGTACCACACGATTGGATTTTGAAGACCCTGGAGATCTATCGATTTCATCCTAGACTTGTTGAGTTTTGCAAGGCTAGTATGAAGTCGTGGAGTACCAGGTTACTAATCCACAGCGGAAAGGAAGCAGTAGAAACCAGAAGTATTCAGATTAACAGGGGTATTTTTCAAGGAGATTCACTATCCCCTCTGCTGTTTTGCATTAGTTTGATCCCACTATCGAGACAGTTGTCGCAAGCTGACTTTGGTTACAAGCTCCATGGTGATGAAAGGCCAGTATCACATTTGTTTTACATGGATGATCTGAAAGTGTTTGCTAAGAATGAAGCGATTCTCTCCCAAATGCTGTCTGTCGTGAATGACTTTAGCAATGACATCTGCATGAAGTTTGGTCTTGACAAGTGTGCAAAAATCAATTTAAAAAGAGGCAAACTGACAACGTCAGAGAACATTGAAGTTGATAGCACACTGTGATTCAAGATCTTGAGCCAGGTAAAACTTACAAATATCTGGGCATTGAAGAATGTGAGACCATCTCGAACGACACAATGAAAGAGAGAATTCGCAGGGAGTATTATAGAAGAGTGAGACTTGTCCTGCAGTCCGCTCTGAACTCCAGGAATAAAATATCTGCAATAGGTAGTTTGGCGGTGCCTGTAGCCGAATACAGTTTCGGACTAGTGGACTGGACTGAGCAAGAAATTCGCATCATGGATCGAAAAACCAGAAAACTGCTTACAATGCATCATGTTGCCCACCCTCGAGCTGATGTACATAGACTTTATGTGTCACGTAAGGAAGGAGGAAGAGGCCTCAGACAAATTGAAGCCTCCTGGCACAATGCAATAGTCGGGATGGGAAAGTATGTAGTCAGCCATCAAGATGACCCTCTAATGAGGCAGGTCATGAAATCTGACCGAAGAATGGGAAACAGAGGCATTGTTAGTGTAGCAAGAAGCATTGCGAAGAAAACTATGCAAGACACGTCAGAATAACACAGACACTGAACTTCTGATGCTACTAAACATGAAATGTGAGACACAAAAATGTTAAAGAAATCGTGGAGAGACAAACCACTCCACGGACAATATCTAAAAAGAATGGACAAGGTGCAGATCAATAAAGATCAATCATTTATGTGGCTTAAAAGGGGAAGAATGAAGCCAGAATCGGAAGCACTTGTAATAGCTGCCCAAGATCAGGCCTTGAGAACACGACATTATGATAAAGCGGTTCTCAAAATTTCCCAAGATGATAAATGCCGCATTTGCCAGGAACAAGTAGAAACCATTGATCATATTGTCTCAGCTTGTCCAATCCTAGCAAAGACCGAATACTTGAAAAGACACGACAGGGTGTGTAGCTACCTCCACTGGCAGATCTGTACCGCCCTCGAAGTTCCAAACACATGCCCCAAGTGGTACGAACACTCACCGAAACCGGTGACGTCTGTTGGATTGTGTACGATATTGTACGACCAACAAATTCAAACTGATCGCACGATAGCGGCAAACAAACCGGATATAGTTATCCGGGATTTGGAGAAAAAATCGTGTTTACTTGTCGATGTTGCTGTACCTTGCGATCAAAACGTCGTTACCAAGGAGGCAGAGAAACGTCTTAAATACAAGAGTTTGGAAATCGAGATCAGCCGAATGTGGGGCGTAAAAGCACAGGTCGTCCCGATAGTTATCGGAGCTCTGGGATTTGTTCCGCAAAATTTGAGTAAGAACTTGTCTAAACTCCCAGGTAATTCAAAAGACTGGGAAGTGCAAGAAATTGCTTTATTTGGAACAGCCCACATTTTGCGCAAAGTATTGTAGAGGCACCGATAGTCCCTAGATCTGCTCCTTAGGTAGCTGGTTGCAACCTGGAGTAGATTTTATATTCAGCCGACTCATAACATCTTTAGTCGTGATGTAATGGAAAATAATAATAATAATTGACCCCGAGCAAGGCTCTTATCCGTGGTCTACCCACACGTATCCCCTGAGTAACGCTAAATGAGCAACAGTGATTCGCCACCTACGCGCTTGAACATTGCGGATAGTGCGGGTCCCCATTCTGAGAAAAACATGTTGTGACTTTACTGATCAGGCGTCACCAAATGGCTAACGTGCCAAGCTTCAGGTTTTGGCTAACGTCAACAACATAACTTCAATTTATGGCACCCTCCTGTCCCTGTCATGTTAAATTGACTTAACAGATTTGCAACCATTGATGAAATAATTATTTAGTTCATATCACGTCTCTACATTTCTCTTTCATCGTTTTAATCATTGGTATAATTGAGTCGCAAGAAGAGCAATACTGGTAATATAACTGCAATCTGCCGCGACAGCAAAAGTGGCTGAACTGCAATGAGTAGAAGGCAATCAGGCGATTCCCGCTCTCGCGACAGAATGCAGTTAGACCACTGTTGCGCTCACTGGCTTGATTGTGAATGAATCGGTGATCTTTCTTTCCCTATTATCACCCAATAAAAATTAATATGAGACTATAACTAATCAAGTTTGTTTAATTAAACTGAACATTGCATCTAAGATGTAATTTCTGAGCATGTCATACGAAGATGTGAGTGTCGAGTTTCCGTCATTAACAGAAAAGGTCTGTTGAGGTCTGTAGAAGGAAAGAAGGAGGAATAACATTGGACAAATTCTCAGTCATAAGCGACAGGAGAAGTGAAATTCGCGCATTAGGATTTTTTTCGCTTTATCAAAATTCTTTGGTGTACTATACTACTCACAAAGTTAATTATGTAGATTCCAACGTTTAGTAATTAAATTACTATCAGTGTAAATCAAATGCTATCGATTACACGTGGAATTATACTTCACAAATATGCCAGGTAGATTCACGTAACTGAGATCACTCAAAAACCCAATCAGAGATATTCCGTAGAAGGTTGAATTATTGAAAATGGTTCGAGGATGTGGAAATGTTAGATTAACGCATTAAATGAATACTGAAAGAAAGTTCATTAGAGCACTAGTGCTCTAATGAATTATTATAGCACTAGTTGTAATATCACTTTATTATTACTCCTCTTTTCTGGTGAAATAAAGGTATTGTTTGAAACAAACGAATATCATTACTATCTTAATATTATAATCTAAACTGAAAAGCAACTGCCTTCATTGCCTGTGAACAACTATTGTTATCTTTAAGGATACTCATTCCATTGACCATGTCAGTTTCGTTAATAATTACTTCAAGATGTTTTTTTCTAATACACATCACACATAATTTAAACTGTCTTAACTTTTATTACATGTGTACTCAACACACATTTTTCAAAACTTTTCTTTTCAATGTCTTAAATTTGCGAATTGGTACCGCAGATTTTACATTCCGCATTTTTCCACCGTATTATACCCAATTTTCTTTAACAGAGTTTGCTATAGACAGAGTCAGACCCCCCACCATCCAGCACTGCATACGGTAGCTACGAAAAAACATAATCACAGAGAACGACCACACTCAGTACTCGATTTCTGAAAATTATCGAAACGATAAGAAAGTTGCTACTGTTTTACATTCGGCGTAATTTTAAACTCGCGGCGCTTCTGCCTCCTGCCATTCCACGGTCGAGGGCGTCTTGTGATGTCGAGGAGGGTCGTGTCCGTAGGAAGCGCTCTCCTTGAGGGGGCTCGCGCACCCCTTCCTCCCTCGCGTCGCCCCTCGCCCCCCCCACGCCCCTCCTTGCTCCGTGGGGCGGCCAAGACGCCGCCGCGGCCGGGGTGGCCGCATTTGCATGTTGACGGAGCGGCGGCGGCGGCGGAGGCACCGGGCAAGACCCGATAATTAACGGGGGGCGCAGGGCCCGGCAGAGGCAGGGCGCTCGCCCCCGCCCCCGCCCCCCGCCCCCGCCAGGCGCGAAGGAGCGACTTACGAGCCGGGAAGAATTTAAAAAAGGAGAATTGGGTTTTAAAAATGTCTGGAGTTTTAATTAACAAAAGTTACGGCTGATACAGTACATCCGCGTGCATTTCTTGCATAAATTCTGTGTTTTAAGCCCGGGACGAGCTCCGAACAACACAACGGCCCCTCAAGGCAATATCTTGCGCGGCAATTTCTTCGGCAATTAAGCCCGAAGGCGCGCAATCGCATTTGAGGATAATTCAAAGTGTTGCTCGGCCGTTTGTTTGCCCCGGGAGCTGTCACCGCGTGTGCGCCCTCCGCAGCCGCCGGGCGCTCCGAGGATCACCAGTTACGAATATACTGAGCCCAATGTCATGTCGCGCATGACTTTCATAATTGGCGCACGAGCGGCAAGACAGCGCGCTCTGTCGGGGATCGGCGGCGGCAGCAGCAGCAAGCCGTGGACACGCCTAGCAGGCTCGAGGTGTGAAGCGAGTCTCACCGCCTGGCATCGGCCCTTTAAGGACTTGAATTAAGATAATTGAATTTATGATTAGTCCGGTATTTCCTAATAAAGGGAGCCGGCCGGCACCCCGAAGGCAGTCCCGAATGAGTCCCGAGTGAGTCCCGAGTGAGTCCCGAGTGAGTCCCGAGTGAGTCCCGAGTGAGTCACGAGTGAGTCCCGAGTGAGTCCCGAGTGAGTCACGAGTGCAGTCACGAGTGAGTCACGAGTGCAGTCACGAGTGCAGTCACGAGTGCAGTCACGAGTGCAGTCACGAGTCGAGTCCAGAGAACCAACAGTCGGGAGTCTATCGCCGTGGGGCGACGGTCACAACCAGCAGTCGGCGGGAAACGTCCAGGACCTGTGGAGAAGCTGGGAATTGGAGATTGCCAAGGACTGGCAATTGGCGGCTAGTGGTAGTTACCACCCGTCTGTCTGGTGCTGTAGGAAGACGGCACCGCTCAGGGAGATGCTACTCCCTAATCCTGTAATGGCTGGCAACTATGTAAATAAGGAACCAATAAATTGTTGCGTTAGCGTGCGACTTTCATTTATGGACATAACACCCAATGTGTTCGCAACAGTGTATGCACACATGAAGTGCCCACGATCGTTTGTACTACATCAGCTGCAGGTGCATTGCCACTCACCAAAAGTCGCTGTCCGTTGGCCTCTCTCGTGAGGTAATTTAAATAAGAACTCTAAGCTCAAACACAGAGCATAATCTTCGTGAAATCATACAACCAGGATCAAACGGCAAATATTACCTTCTTCGCTTCCACGGATATATTATTCCTTACTTAGAACTACCGATCAACTTGTTACCTTCCCCAAGGTTTCGCCAAACTTCCAAAATCATGAAATTGCTACTAATTGGGTTTTAAATTAGGATTTCACATTATATTTAATCGGCCCACATTCAGGCGACCATACTGACGCGAGCTCAACCCTGCGTCCTTGGTAAACGACGCTCCATTCATCAACTGATCTTTACCACGAGTTCACGGAACTCGAACAAAATTTATATTTTCAAATCTGTTCATTTATGAACAACCATACAGTGCTCTGACCAGCCGACGCAGATCACTGCGGAGGAAAAAAGGTTACAAAGACATTACTAAAACATTTATAATTTGGAATATACCCAAATTAACAAAAAAACTAAGCACTCTATGATCATCCGAGAATAGTCAATTGTTTCATAAGATTTTAAGAAATAATATAAAATCAGTAAAACAGTTTCGATTTGGGCGAAAAGAAGTAAATATTTGGTTTTGTTTATCTATCTAATTTCTCATACCAATGTTACAAATATATTATCGTACTCAATGCGTCACTGATTAAGACACCCCTGACACCACAGGACTAGGAGGAGAAAAGCTTCAGAACTCACTTGAGCCGTTTATAAACAGTCAATTTTCCTTTCGCCCTCCACAGAAGCATTTTTGCTGCTACACTCCACCCACTAACTAGAAGACTTTTATTCAGTAACTTACACGTCCGCAGCAGTGTGAGCTTTGTTGACAGAGACTGGACAGCAGAGAGCTTCGGCGACAGTGGTCTGGCCACGGGCAGCAACGCTATCAGCACCGGCGGACGGTGCTAGACTAGAGACGAACGCAAATGGGTGGTTGCTTTCAAACGGCTCAGCTCTGGGGAAGTGGGCGACCAGGGTGGGTGGCAAAGTGGGTGGCGATGATGTCTCGCATCGTGACATTATATGATGTGTGCAGACTTAAAGGCATCAAATTGAAACCACAATTTGCGATGACCGCAAACAATGACGTCAACAAACATTTAAAAACTCATCATACTAGATTAGGTGTTATACCATTTCTTCAATAGACCATGGAGAAGGTGATTCAGTTCTCGTTACTTACACAGGACCTAACACAAGTGAGGCCGCTTGCTCACTTGTCGTAGCCCATGTTACACGAGCACAAGCGCGTATTCCAAAGTTTAAACGTTAATTATTTACAAAACCAAACGACGACGAGTATCCAATTTTAGAAATTTCTGTCTGTAGATTACATATATGGAATACGATTTTGTGGGATTCCGCATGCACACTCATAAATACATTTCGCGCGGTGAAAATCGGTGAAAAGTACTTATGCGAGTTTATTTATTCGAGGTAAAAATCCGCTGCTCATTGCGTCTTACCGCTCTTAAAAACTTCCAATCGTTCAGAAATTACAAGCACATTTGTTGCACGGCTGCGCGTGGAGGACACGCTTGTAACTTCTTTTGCTGCCGTCTGCTCCACTGGTTGCCGCTAATTCATTCCACTTTAACCATCTACAAATCTATTCTTCGGTCAATATTAACCTACGCATGCCCTGTTTATTTATTTATTTATTTATTTGTCAAAAAACAGTAAAAACTGTATATGACGTGTGGGGAAAGAAATTTATCTGCGCACATTTTCTTGAGGGCCAGAATTAAAAAAAAAAAAAAACGAAAAAATGAATTTAGAAAATAATTATTTTAGAAAAATAAAGATATTTGAAAAATGTTTTTTCCCGAGTTATAGAAAATCAATTTCAACTGTAAATGAACTACAAGCAAAAGGAGTGCTCAACAAAACGTGCGCACAGTGAAGCTACATTTACGTCCAGAAGCAAAACAAGGGGCCATCTCAGCATTTGCTCAATGGATCAGGGAAACTGGACAAAAACCTGATCGAGATGGGGGTCATTGACCCGGAAGCTGAAGTACATTACTTGTTACAGGCGTATTAAATATTTTTTTAAATGTATACAATGCAAACATAAACTAATTCATTATATATCTTTGTTTTGTTACATTAAACATTATTTTTCTTTTTCACGATCAGTATAGTCTCTAATTGTATAGAAACAGTTTTGCAGCAGAAAAGATTTTACTTTTAACTTAAATTTGTGTACCGACTTTAATTGTTTTATGTCATCTGGCAATGCGTTGTAAAGTAACGTACATGTATTGTATGTTGATTTCTTGTACTGAGCTGTTGATACTGACACTTGATGCACGTGATTTCTACGGCGTGTGTTGTAATTATAAATATCAATATTGCATGAAAATATGTTCCCTCCGTTAAGTAGGTCATTTTTGACAAATATTACAGATTCGTAAATAAATAGACAAGGCAATGGTAGGATTCCCAGCTCAATGAAAAGAGGCTTGCAGGAATTGCAATTTGTTTGATTTCAGCTGCTCCACATTAAATAAGTTACAAATCTTCCAAAACAAAATTTTAAGAATAACAGTAAATGACCCCTGGTTTGTCAGCAATAAGACCCTCCACACAATCTTGCAATAGAACCAATCACTTCCTTTATTACAAAGCTGGTACATAATTTTTTCAATAATTTAAATCATGTACAAGGAGCAATCACTTACGAAATAGGAACCGATCAGCCCCCACTCTCCCGCCTTAGAAACAGATCCCATTCCATATTTTCCTTCAATATCTCTCTGACATTAGATAAGGCAAGAACATTTCTAGCAATTACCTGTCCCTTCCATCGTATTTCCTTTTTAATCCTGTCATTGCTCTATAATTCCCTCGCAATAACCTTGGTTGAAGGTACAGCACATGTAATCACTATCAGGGAGGTAACAAGCAGTTACCCCCTCACACTCTTCTGAAACAAAGTTGCTCGGCCAATCAACTGAAGAGCCTCACGGCTGAACGTTGTACTATCTGTAAATGTAAAAGAAATTATAAAAAAAAACTGGTTGCCGCTGTAGTGATAAGCCTCTGCCTTCTGCAAGGTCTCAAAAACGGGACCTGCCCTTGACGACCGTCCAATGCTTTCCAACGACAACATGCCTAACACAGCTCCCTTTGCACGCCACTGCGTTTGACTAATACGCAAATTAAGCGGCTGCTTCTAACATCAGTCACTTGTTGGATTTTAGCAGAAACATATACATCGGTTAATTAAATTACGCAAACAGTAAGTAGCGAATTTTCTTGTGGGGCCCCCAACGACCATGTCACCACCCATTCCCAGGTGCGTCCGCCGATGTAGTTCTGGGACTTGGGGCAGAAAAGTTTGGCGACTCCGCCTCGAACAACGGCTCCTCTAACGCCTTCTCGTATGTTTTCACTTCCATGTGGATGTCCACTGCCTTACCCACGTCAGTGGCGCATCCAGGGGGGGGATGGGGACCATGGCCCCCTCCACAAAAGACCTGGAGATTTTGTTCGTGTCCTTCCTTCATTTGGCAAAATTGATTTAAATATTTATGTGATCATTATGTAATTATTTAAAAATAATATTGTATAGTATCATATGTAACTACAAAGCTAATATGCAATATAATAAACACACTTTTACTATTTTTAAAAATATCTTCGATCCCCCCCTCCCCGAAACGATCGGCTGTATCCCCGCCCACGCCGACCCTGCCTTACTCCACGTCAGTGTCGCTACTTCACCGCACGTCCACGCTGCCATCCACAACCCCACCCCTCCCACACTCTGCCCCTTCGTGCACCGCAGCTGCCTCTCGGGCCTCCGTTGGCGCTGCCCTCCATTACGCAAAGAAATTACATAATGCCACCACGCCCTAAGCTCCGGCGCGCGGCCGGGCATCGGGCGCTCGCAGCGGCAGCGGCGCGAGTCACAGCACGGCGCTGGGGGAGCGCCGCGCCACGCCGCGCCGCGCGCGGGGAGAGAGGGATCAAATTTTGATTGGAAACTCCGAAGCGGCGACGACGGCGGCGGTCGGTGGTGGCAGGGAGCGGGCGGAGGTGCAGAAGGCGAAGGCGAAGAAGCAGAAGTAAAACAGCCGCGCGCGCGCCTGAGAGGGAGGCGTACAAGAGACAGGTAAAGTTATGCATGAAAATGAGTCGCCGACGCGACTTAGGGGGAATTCGGAATCGACGCTGTGCGGCGCGGCGCGGCGCGGCGCGGAGTGGGGCGGGGTGGGGCGGCAGGAAGAGGGCGCGCGGGCGCCGGGAGGCGGGAGCTGCTGGGGCGATGCACCTCGCGACTTTTTGATTCGGCGCAAGATGCGCCGATAACCCTTCCGCCCTGTGCGTGGGCGGCGGCAGGGGCGGCGCGGAGAGGGGAAATTGAATCCCGCGCGCCGTCGCCCACAAAGGAGCGGGGCGGGGCGTGGAGGGGCGGGCGGGAGGCAGACGCTCGGGGCGGAATGATCCCTGACGAAAGCGCCCGCGGGGGCGGGAGGGCGGGCGGCGGCGGAGTCGCGAGCGAGCGCCGAGAGCCGCGGCGGGTGGAGCGGGGAGGGGCGGGGCGGGGCGAGGCGGGGCGGAATATCCGGACAGTAACGCGGGCCGCAGTAAAAGATTCCGTGACGCGCATCTCATCGCGGAGGCGCAGCCAGAGAGGCGACGCTGCTGCCGCCAGCCGCCCTCGGCCAGACGCCCAGGCCCGCGCCCGCGCCCGCGCCGACGCTGGCGCTCGCACTGCCTGGCTGCGACGAGTTTTCAAAATACTGAATGGTTCCCAACGCACAAGAAGAAGCTGAGCGCAGAACTGTTCTATATATATTTCCGGTTTTGACATGTTACTACATATTTCCGGTTTCCTAACTATTACACAATAATAATAATAATAATAATAATAATAATAACTCCACCTAGGGAGTACACGACCTTGCAGTTGGTGGTGGAGCTTGAGTACCCCCATGAGCCTTAAAGCTATGTCAGTGGTAGCCTAGCTACCGGTAGGGCCTCCCTTGCTGAATAGGTTGAAGGTGAGGGGTCAGACGAAGAAGTACTCCATTTTGAGGAGAGTGGGAAGTAAGTAGAGAGGGAAGGGTCATGAACCTTTGGACTTCCTGTTGTCGGCCCATAGAGGGTACAGGAGAGAAACTGGGTTGGCACACCAGGCCACTGATTAGAGTGGAGGCCCGAACCTTGCATTAGCCAGCGAAGGAGGCTGCCTTCAGCAGTCAGTGAAAATCCCGTAGGGTTTAGTAATGCCGACTGGCGATCGGAGGGACCCCTTGCTGGGCCCTGCGGGGGGATGCCCCGAGGCCACTGTGGGTCGCAGTAACGGATGGCAGGAAACAACCCGAGGGTTAAGTGTGATCTGTGAACTCGAACTTGCGTCCTGCGAATCTTCAATTCAAACCAATGAGCAAAATGGATAGAACAAGCAATGTAATGAATCTTAACGTGCCTTGTTCTACCAATGTCCCATACCTGCTCAGAAACCGAGCTAATGTCACCTTGTCGACGTCTGGCCATCCCACGGATGTTAGTCCCAGGGACCCAGAGCCGGCAGTAGCTCGAAGCCATCGTCAGAGATGGACCCGGGATGAATTAAAGGAGGTGATGTGGTGCTTTTACTATGCAAAAGCGAAAAATGGGGGCTCAGAAATAGAAGTTTTCAAGGTATGGAGAGAGCGGAACCCAGATATGAGACCTACCCTAGACTCAAAGAAGCTTGCCAGTCAACGACGATACATACTCAGCAGTGGAAAATTCACAGCAGAACAACTTGCTGACATTGAGAGAAATGCGGAGTATGTACTTCGCTCGAACAATCCACATGACGAACATGTAGAACTTGAAAATGATGATCCCGTGGAAGGTTCATCTCTTTCCAGTGAAACACACGTCAGTGGTGAAAATTCATCTGGCAATGAATTACACGATAAGGACATGATGCGAAATCTCCTTCGGCGCGAGATAGAAAGAGTTAGTCAACTTCCGTTTGAATCTCGCGAACCGTTGAGGAGAATATACGAAAATGCCAAAGCTAAAAGAGTGATAGAAACAGTGAATTCTGTCTTAAATGAGGTGGTGGAGACCCCAGGCAGAGATCTAGATATTACTGAAATCAATCACATCATATATGCAACTGGATATCTAGTATCTCAGATAATTTTGGGGCCAGCCAAGAACACCGACGGCCGACAGCAAAACAGAGTAAACAGCTCTGTACCCCCATGGATGAACAGAATTATGAAACGGATAGCCGACACCCGGCGTGAAATATCATTCTTAGCTGAGGCATCTTCTAAATCAACGCACACCTCTAAAGTTCAACGAAAAATATTCAATGTTGAACAAAAATACCAAATTGAAAATGACACCAGCAGGCTAATGGTAGTTGAGAAGCTAAAAGAGAAAATTCAAGCATGGGCTCAACGAATTAGACGTTACAAACGTAGAATAGATTTCCGTGTACAGAACCGGTTGTTTGAAACAGACGCGAAGAGATTCTATCGCAATCTGACTCAAAAACCGAATGGCAATGCTGTTACTCCTTCAAAAGATGACGTCGAAGCATTTTGGGCAGGAATCTGGGAGGAGAGCAGATCCTACAACAAAGACGCATCTTGGCTTCAATCTGAAGTTGATGCTGCCGATGAACTTGTAGAAACAGTGGAAGATGTTCACCAATTCTCGGAAGAGGACCTCTTCCAAGCAATTAAGAACATGGGAAACTGGAAATCCCCCGGGATTGATAAGATCCAGATTTATTGGATTAAGAAATTAACAGCAATACATTCTCATCTAGCAAAGGCTGTTAATAAAATTTTAGAAAACCCAAAGGAACTCCCGGAATGGCTCACACGCGGCATCACGTATTTGCTACCCAAAGCGGGAGACAGCTCTTTGGCGAAGAACTACAGGCCAATTACTTGTCTGCCAGTACTGTACAAAGTTATAACTGCAGCCATAGCTGACAAAATGTATAGACATCTAGAGAAGAATCATCTAATGCCAGCTGAACAAAAAGGATGTCGTAAAGGCTCTTATGGCTGTAAGGAAATCTTGCTACTGAATAAAGTCATCTTGAATGATGTAAAGAAACGAAAACGTAATTTGAGCATGGCTTGGATGACTACC
>JAHLJT010007239.1:0-13392 GCA_031308135.1 Acheta domesticus
GTTTGATTTAAGGTGGACGTTAGTCCGCAGGTATGTATTAAGCTAAGTAATTGTGTATTTGTTGAGTTTTCTTTAAGTCAATATGTTTACAATCGACGATAAAAATATTATTGTATAAAGTTTTTTTATTGGTTTTCCCATTCGTGTAAAACATTTTGCTGAGAATATGATTGTAGTCATAATAGCAACCAGTGTCACATTTTGATTTCCCCTTTTAGTTCTAAAGTTCCCACAAACACTGCATTCATATCACATTAAAATTGCTTACTTTAATTGACCTACCATGATTTCCTCCAGTTGGATATTTGTCATTACATTTACTATAGACTGTATACCCCTGTTAGTTTATACAAGTTGATCCGTTCGAATTTATTCCATATGTTCGAAATGTATGAGTTTTTTTTTTTTTTTTTATTTAATTTTATTTTATGTCGCTTTTTAACTACTATGGTCATTAGCGACATCATTACAGATTTACATTAGAGAAATTTTTACATGTCTTTTATACATTCAATTAATCTTCAGTCATTAATACATTGAAATTTGGACTTAATATTTACATTCACATTATCTATATTTTAAGTTACATATGGAAAATATTGTCTTTATGACATTCAATAAATTATCAGTTATCAGTAACGTTACATTTGTATTACATAGTTACATATCTCTCATAATTTAGTATAGTCTGTATTTATGCCTTCAATTAGTCACCAAACAATCGTTAACATACTTATATTTTACAATACATATATAAATTTGTATTTTGATTTCCATTGGAATATGATTTGTATCATTAATACTTTAGTTAGCAATCAGACAGTTTACATGCTTACATTAATTCTCTTTACATATACATTTTGTATTTACATTACATATTGCTTATTACATCAGAGAAATTTTTATGGGTCACATATACATTCAATTATCGTCAGACATTAATACATTGAAATTTGCACTAAATATTTACAATACTCATGAGCTATATTTTAAATTACATAATGGAAATATTTCCTGTATGTGTCTTGCTTACATTCCATAAAATACCAGTTATTAGTATCGTTACATTTATATTACATAACTTACATTTACAATACATATATAAATTGTATTTGGATTCCATTAGGGATATGATTTAAATCATTAATACTTTGGTTAGTAGTCAAACAGTTTCCATATTTACATTAACCAATTTACATATACAATTTGTATTCATATTATATTATTTATTCCATCTTATATGGAGTTGTACTTATTTATTAACTTCAGGAAAACTATTGTCTGTCTACATCCAACTTTGGTATTTAAACAGTCTCTAATACTTTTGGGCAGTTCAGATTGGTCTCTTTCAGTTTTTAATTCTTGGCAGTATACAAGAAGGTGCTTGACTGTCCAAGCTTCACCACATTTTTCACATAAGTTTCTCTGTTTTTTTGTAATTAAATGGATATGTGTCAGATTTGTATGCCCTATTCTCAACCTGGCTATTGTCACTTGTTCCCTTCTAGATGTTGGCACTATAACAGACTTCTCAAAGGTTGATTGTATTATTTCCTGTAGTTTATTAGAGTCGATGTTTCTCCAGTGGGAATCCCAAAATTCTTTGATTTTAATCTTAATATATCGTTTAACTTCTTCTTGTGGAGATCTTATTGTGTTGTTTAAAGGTTCGTTAATTGCATTTTTGGCTTCTTTGTCGGCTTCTTCATTACCTTGAATTCCCTGATGGCTTGGTATCCACACTAGTTCTATAGTATAATTGTTAGTAATTAGCCAAGTAATTAATTCTCTAATTTCCTTAATTAGTAGATTTGAGTTATTGGTGTTTGTTATGGCTAAAAGTGCTGATTTAGAATCTGAGAAAATTACATGTTTAGTTTCTATTCTATTGTTTCTTATTATTTGTAAGGATTGAAAAATAGCTATCGCTTCACAGGTATATATAGAGAGGGTGTCATGTAATCTGAATCTGTATGTTTTATTATTTGTTACTATTGCACATCCTCTTCTCCCATTCATTGCTGATCCATCTGTGTAATAGGATTTGTAATCATCGTACTTTGTTTTCATTTCTAAAAATAAACTTCTAAATATTCCTTTGGGGGTGGTACTCTTCTCATATACTGCTAGATCCATATTTACTTTTATTGTGATGTTATTCCAGGGTGGTAATGTAGGCTTCTTTTTAGGTAGTAGTGAGGGGATGGTCATATTCAGCTCTTTAGTATAAAGAGATGCTCTAATATATAATGGCTTTGGTAATCCTGGATGTGCTAGATATTCTGCTTCTGTGGTATTTCTTTTCCAAGGGTATTTATGAGTATTTTGATTATTTACCAACATCTTGTTTGCATATAGAATTATTTGTTCTTTTCTTCTTAGCTTAAGTGGTATCATGTTAGTCTCAACCAATATACTGATCGTTGGACTTGTCCTAAATGCACCAATACAGAGTCGTAGTGCAGTATTTTGTATAGTTTCTAATTTATTAATTAGGTCTCTTCCAGCTGAGTCATACAATATGCATCCATAATCTAATTTTGATCTTATTATGGCTTGGTATGTTTGTATAAGGCATTTTCTATCAGAGCCCCACTGTAATGCAGATAGGGCTTTTATGGTGTTAATTCGTCTAAAACATTCAGTTCTTAACTTTTCAATATGGATCTTCCATTTCATTTTGCTGTCAAAGGTCATTCCTAATATTTTAATAGCTGGAACACTTCTGATAATATTGTCATCCAACTTTAGAGTTACCCTTTTTTCTTCTTTTTTCCTAGAGAATATTATATATTCAGTCTTTGTTTTAGAAAATTTAAAACCAGTGTTGTCAGACCACTTTTGGAGGTTGTTGAGTGTGTTTTGAATAAGTCTGGCTGTGTGCTGAATATTTTTTCCAGTGCAGATTATGGTTAAATCATCTGCAAATAAAAATCCCTTAACCGGTTTGTGGATTGTTTGAAGCACTTCATTAATACTGATCAGAAACAGAATAACGCTTAACACAGAACCTTGAGGCAGACCATTTTCTATTTGCACTGGTTTAGAGAGGGTTTTATTGATTCTGACTCTAATACTTCTGTTGCTCAAAAAGTTCTTAATAAATGCTAAAATATTTCCTTTTAGATTAAGATTCTCTATTATTTTAAGTACTCTATGTTTCCAGACCATTTCATAAGCCTTCTCTATATCAATGGCAACTGCAATTACATGACTTTTGTTTAAAAAGGCTTCACATATCTCCGCTTCTACATTTATTAAATAATCCATTGTTGAATGTGATTCCCTAAAACCAAATTGGAGAGGTGCTAGAATATTATGTGCCTCCAGATACCATCTAATTCTTCTACTGATAATTTTCTCCATGATTTTACACATATTGCAGGTAAGTGATATAGGTCTGTAGTTGGAAGGTGAACTTGGCACTTTGTCAGGTTTTAGAATGGGGATTACAGTAGCTTCTCTCCACGTATCTGGAAATTCCTGTCTTTTCCATATAAAATTATATATTGCTAATAGGTATTTTAGGGCTTTGTCTGTAAGTTGTTTTATCATTACATTAGGTATATAGTCCGGACCGGGGCTTGAATTATTTAATTGGGAGAGTACTAAATCTAGTTCATATCTTTTAATTTCTGTATTTATGTTGTTTGTATTATCTTCTGTATCGTAATTGTTATTTTTTTCTTCCAATTCCTTATAAATTAAGAATTTTTTATTATAGTTGTTGGAATTTGAATTTTCTGCAAAGTTTGCTGCTAGGAGATCTGAATTGTGTGAGGGTTCCATATGGAATTTACCCTCAGCATCTTCCAATACAATTTTATCTGATTTGTACTGACCATTTTTTAAATTATTTATTTTCTTCCAAATTGTTGCAATAGGTGCTTGTGGTGTTAATGCTGATACAAAATTTTGCCAGGATGCCTTCTTACTCTCTTTATATATTCTTCTCGCTAGTGCTCTCTTCTGTTTGTATTGAATTTTGTACACTAAATCTGGGTCATTATGTGCATTCTTTTTGTACCTTCGCTGTGCCCTCTTTGCTTCTAGTGTTGCTTGAGCACAATCTTTGTTCCACCATGGTACACATTTCTTTTTGGGGATATCAGATGATTTGGGGATTGCTCTATTTGCTGCTTTAATAATGAGATCAGAAAATGTTTTTATGAGACCATTTGCGGATATATTTGTGGTACTATCTGATAAGTCTGGCATCTCAAGAAGTGATTTATCTATTTCTTCTTTAAATGATTTCCAATTTGCTTTGTCAAATATCCACCTTCCTGTTAATGGAATGTTGTTTTGTGATGAAGGTGCCTCAGCGATTTTAATTTTTATTGGGAAATGGTCACTGTCATATAAATATTTCAGAGCATTCCACTCTAATGATGGGGCTATTTCATTTGATGCTATAGAGAGGTCAATATTACTTGTGTGGCCATTGCTGCTATTGAAATGAGTAGGTTGGTATGAATTCAGGAGAATGAGGTTTTCTTCTTTTTCCAACCAACCTGCTATTATATTTCCTCTTAGGTCATTTTTTTTGGATCCCCAGTACATATGGTGGCTATTAAAGTCTCCTAGCACGACAAATGGTTTTGGAAGTTGATTCGTCAGATTGATTAATTCTTCATCATTAAAACTGTAGCTATTTGGTAAATATACATTGCAAATTGTCAATTTATAAGGGACTTTTATCTTGATAGCTACTGCTTCTATATGTGTATTCAATGAAATTTCTTCAGGTAAGGTATATGCTAAGGCAAATATTGCTACTCCTCCACTAGCTATTCTTGAATGATTTCTGTTTTTGTGGAAGTTGCAATATCCTCTGATCTGAGCACAGTGATCATTGGAGAAATTTGTTTCCTGAATGCATAAACATATTGGATTAAATTTGTTTATTATTACTTTGATGTTTCTAGTCTTCTATAGAATCCGTTTATGTTCCATTGTATTATTTCCATTAATTAGATTTTTTAATGGAGAGAAGAGCTGGCTGAAGGTTGACTCGTTGTCTCTTTGTTGTTTTTCCTTAATTGTTGTAATTTTTTTGAAAGGCGAGTACATTTGTTTTTCATTTGTGGGTTCATTTTGCCATGTAAATCTCTGCACATTCTGATTAAATCTTCAGTTTTATCTGTATACTCATCTACTATTTGTTTTATATTTTGGTTTCCTTTTGTTCTGTCCAAGAGGCTACTGAATTGGTCTAAATTTAGAGGATAAAGTTTCTCTTCATTGGTTGAGTTTATTTCTTTTCCAATTTCTTCCCACACTTGTTCTTCTGTCCTGTTGTCAGTGTTTCTTGTTCTTTTTTCCTTTCTTCCCTGTATTGTTTCCTTCACTTCATCACCTGATAAATTACTAAGTTGCATCTCTTCTATATTATGACTTTCATCATTCGAGTCATTAGCATCATCAATTTCTTCACCATCAGATCTTTGATCATTGTTTTTTGCTCTTTTTTTCTTTTTTGGTTTAATCTTCTCATCTGTCTCCACTTTTAAGGTAATTTCTTGTAAGTCAGTAGTTGGGTTTTGTAGTTCTATTTCTTCATCATCAGTTTCGTTGGGTGAGAACACTGTAATTGTAGATACCTGTGAATTGGTTGATGAGTGGACTCTTTTTGTTCCTTTAAAAATGTCTTTTGGTACTTTATTGTCTTTGTTCTCTGGTAGACAATTCATTTCTTGATCTTGACTGTAGGTTTCTTCAGAGACAGTTTCCATTTCATTATTTTGGGTTTTCTCTTGTATATTATCATTGTATAATGCACCATTTTTTGTTCCAGATTTAGATGTTACATCAGTTACTTGAATTCTGTTGATTACAGGGAAATTTCTATCATTATGTATTAATACATTTGCATTTGTTTTATTGTCAATTATTTCCTGTGATGCTTTTGGAATAGTTTCACTTATTGAATGATCAATTTGTTCTATCCCATCTGGGAAAAATGTTTTTTTAGGGCACTGATTAGCTAAATGACCTGCTTGACTACATATGAAGCAACACACATTGTCTGTTGAAAAATAAATTCTATATGTTGTATCTTCAAAGAATATAGGTGTTGATGTAGGCAATTTATCAATATCATTTGGATCTATAAACACCTGCCTTCGAAAGCTCATAATGTGGGAATATCCAGGGTCACTGATCCCAGCTTTATAAATGATATTTTAGAACTAGTTTTTATATTTAATTTGGAAAGTTCAGCTTCAATTACACTGTGTGGAACAACAGGGCATACATTGGAGATGATCACTCTTCGTTGTTTATTGATTAAGGGTCTCAGTCCTAGTTCAAAATTGTTTATTTTATTGTACTATGGTTATCTGTGAGTTTCTTAGCTACGATTTTACTACTCAAAAATACACAGATTCTATTGTTTGCAATTCGTGATACGAATCTTATATCATTTGGTGAAATAATTGTTGCCAATTTTCCTACATAATCTTTGATTGTCAAACCATCTTGTTTTTCAATAACTATCGCCTGTTCTTTTGAAGGGAACATTTCTAGAGATGTTGCACTAGCATAGGTTTTTAACATTTACCTTCCGGTTGTTGAACGGACATTGTATTGGGAGTCTTCCCTTCTTGAGGGAGGATAGATTCGGCTGGAAACGAACTCCTCTTGGGTAATATAAAATGTTCACCAAGATAGTAGCACGCCACCAGTCATTACAAAACAAAATCTCTCAAATCTCTTCACAATGAAAATTCACACGTGAAACTAGCACTGGTTTTTTCACTAAACAGCAACCTAGCGCGGCGGCCTCGCAGATGGAGAACGCAGCGCTCACCGAATGTATCCAGTTTGTTGATTCAATGAGATCCGTCATTTAGTTTTGGAATGAAATTATTATTACTAATATCTTTTCATTAGTTTGCGTTAACTAGAATGCAGTTTTAGTTTGATGTGCAATAGTGATTAACAATTTTATTTAAAATTTTCCAAATCATAAATGCTGTCTATCTTTATGCATATCTGGTCTGTTTCTTTTCTTATAAAAATCTTACTTTCTTTACACGCTGTGTACGCATAACCTAGAACTTTTTCTTTTTTTTTTAGTGAGTCTTAGCAGGTTTTTGTTTCTGGAATCTGATGATCATTAATGTTTACCTTGTTGGTAGGAAACGAACTGTTTATTTCACTCGCGGTCAGAATTTCTTTTTCTTCTAGGCTTCCATTCATGCAGTCTTCATTCTTCTATTTCTTAGTTGAGTAATCAGCGGTGGAGTTGCATTGGGTCTGTAGGTCGGGACTCGATGGGCCGCCATTACATCTTCAGTTTCAACTTTAAAACCTTTTAAGAAAATATCGTTTAAGAACAACTACAAAATCGATATTTGAAGCTCTTTTTCATAGATAATGTTTGCGTTTTCGAAAACCTTCATTAGAAGTGATTTGAAGCACTTTAACTCACAATACAATAATGTTTACAATTTGCTGGAAATGTGTTTATTAACGATGTGAGAGATAATTCAAAAAAAAGTTATATTTGTGTAATTTTTTAAAAAACAAAAGAAATACTGCAGAATGAACTTCACGTCTTATTAAAGAGTGCAATTAGCACTATTCATTCCAAAAATTTGACAAAACAATTTGGAATCATTTATGAGAAAATGGCGTTTGAGGGTTTCTGAAAATGAGAAATTTTGAGCTAGTTTCCACAGAAAACGTTTGAGTTATTGAGAAACTTTATATCACATTATTTAAACCACATGTACTCATAAATATAATAATGTAAATAAATCGCTGCTAATGTAGATATTAACGACGTGAGAGGCAAGTAAAAAATCACATTTTTATAACGTTTGAAAAAAAAAAAAAGAATAGAGCAATATGTTGTTTACGCCATCTCATAAAGTACTTTAAGGCACTATCCCTACCAAAAGTGTAAAGAAAAAAATTTGGAGCCATTTTCCAAAAATCTTGTTTTGTTATTTTTTAATTAGCACAAATTAGACGCAATATTGCGCGAAAACTACTACAATTTTCAAAAAATGTACATGTCTTATTTTTCGAAAATTGGCAAATGTTCAAAACTGTTTCGTACTTTTTGCGTGAATGTCCGGGCGAAAAAGTTCTTCCTGTTTAGCACCACTTATTACTTTCACGTACACATACGTATATTCGGAGATAAATATGTATGGATATACCAGTGGCGTAGCGTCAGGGGACGCTGAGATGCTGAGCATCCCCGTATATAGAACCTTAATACTGTATTGATAATCTTACAAGGTGGTCTGTTTGAGTGCGAAACAGTTTTGTATTAATTAAAATTGATTTCCTATGATTGAATTCGGCGGGCTGTTGAAGCTGGCCTCTGATTGCTTGGAAAGCTAAAATACTTCAGCGTCTGCCGCCAGATTGCGACGAGCAATGACGCATGCGCAGATGGAGAGGTTCCCCTCTCCCCTCTTCACCCCTGGCCAAGGAAACCCGACTGCTTTACGCTAGCGTCTACTGCGGAAAGAAGCTCGTTTGTGCACGAGAGCGCAGCACACTCAGGCGTTCAGTAAATTATCTTTCTCTCTCTCACTCGGAGTCCCGCTTGGTCATGGGTACAAACTGTAGAAATAGTGCCTGACTACTATTTCTAATTAATATCCAAGAAACTGTATTATCTCTTAAATAGATTACATATTATTTAAGTCTGCAATGTATAAATAAACAAAATGGTCTTATTGCCATTCGCGTATAAGAATTAAAGCTGAGCCTATAATATCATTTGCTTCAAGACATATCGGCAGCCCTGACTGCTGTGCGGATTTTGTGGGAAGCGCCTACACCGTCGTAAGCAATCGAGATCGTGGAAGTAGTCCAGTGTATCTGCCGTGTGTTGCGTTCGCCTGTTAGATGAAGTAGTTGATAGTGACATATTTGTGTGTTATTGTTTGAGCATCCCCAAACGTGTGAGTCACCGCTACGCCACTGGGATATACGAGTAAATTTTGGTTGTTAATATAGTATGAAGAATGTTTAAGGGAAGTGGTGCAGGATTCATGTTCATTGAAAACCCTGATTTTTCGAAAACGGCAAAAGTTCAAAATGTTTCGCGAGTCTTCCTACAACTACCATATTAAAAGGTAGAGATTATTTTCTATTAATGAAATACCGTCCTTAAATATAGACTAGCGTACCCATGCGAGACCCCACTCGCATGCTATACCGCATCCTTTTTCCTTATTTTTCCATGTCCATATTGAGCTGCAATATATATTTTTCAAGACTCTCCTATCCTCCGTCACTTGTTCTATGTCACTTGTAATTGATAACAATATATACACCCTTATCATACAAACTCTTCTTATTAAGTTTATTATTGAGCAAAGAGGTACACCTGTGTGATTCAATCGCATAGAATATCAAGTAATTAGTAATTTCACACACAGCTTGCAGATTCTACAGGCTCTGAAACAGGTAGGCATCGAGAACCATAGATGCAGCAAAAATGTGGTCAAGATCTCCTCGTGTAGAATGCGTGTGAGGAACGTTTCTCTGAGGCCTTTGGCCTCAAAATTTTAGTTTTAAGCCCCTAAGCGTTATTTAGTTCGTTTAGGATATATTTAACAAAATTAGAATTCAAATATCCTGACGTGCGTAACGGGTTGCAGTTTACAATGAATATTTACAATTTTTTTAAACAAATTCTTCATATTTTAGCCGAAGTGCAATTTGTCACGTCTCTGTGAACGTCCTGATTTCATTAAAGACCTCATTTATAAAGATTGGTTGCGTGTGAGAGCCGCAAAGGGAAGGTATACTACGGAAATAATATAGGAGACGATTTTGAAATAAGGTCATGTACAATGTTTCGAAAATTTGAATATTTTTCACGTAATTGTATTTAAAATACGGACGAGAAAGTATTTTTTAAATCGCGGATCCCCCCCGTGATACTGTATTTTTGTTTTTTTGTTTTAGGGAGTTGTTTTCAGACCCGAAGACTTGTCACATGTTTCTCTATGAATGTCGACGCGTTGCACCCGAATATGAAGCACGAATTGGGCCACCGCCCTCCAGTTGTTACTTCCTCGCTACCAGTTACGCAGTAGGGAGAAAGATATGTAATGCTGCGTGAAAAAATACGGCAAATTTGGGGTAGAAAAAACTCTTATTCCTGGGCCCTGGTAACGAAAAAGTAGATAAATCTGGTTGCTAAATTCAGAAAAAAAGAAACTCCTCTTGCACGTGGTGTAGCCGGAATCCATGTATTTTGGGTCCTCAATACCGAAAAATCGAACGAAGGCAAAAACGTCTGTCTGTCTGTCCGATCGTCCGTCCGTCCGTCTGTCCGTCCATCCGTCAGTCTGTGAACAACGCCAGCGACTAAACGTTCAGCCGATTTTGGCCAAAATTGATATTTCTCAATCTATCTGGCTGATGTCGCGACCCCATGATTTTAAACCGAATATTTTAATTTTGATGGTACTTTACACGAAGCCCTTGAGGAATTTTCCAAATTTAAAAAAAATGGCTCTATCGTTTTTGATTAAATTCTTTTGTTGAATAGTGTGAAGGACCTTTAACAGAATGGTATAGATCACATTTTCGTTGATTTCCTTTTTTCGAAAATTGAAAAAATTCAAACATTTTTCGGTGTGTCCTACAACTACAATTATGAAGACAGTGATTTTTTCCCTTAATGAAATTGGTTCCTGAAAGATAGATTTTGTAGGTCATGTAAAATGATTTCGAAAATTTGAGTACTTTTCAAGTACTTTTTTGATGAACGTATGGGCGAGAAAGTACATGTTTTTAACTCTAATACTTTTACATCGCGAAAAAGCACCGTGGAATATATAATTTACAATTCCATGATGTTTTTTTCGCAAAAACAAAAAATATGAATGGCGATTGTCCCAATTCTGTCTTCACATGCGGATTACACACGTTCAAACACGTCGTTATACATAGAGAAAAATGTGTTCAGTCTTTTGGTCGAACAGAAAACCCCGAAATATTTTTTTTTTTAAATGCCACTGTTTTTTCGCGATTAAAAAAAAGTGGAGGTTGGTGGCGCATTTCTGGGTTCAGTTTCGGATTCATCGCGTCGATATGCGTAGAGAAACATGCATAAAGGCTTTGGGTGTGGGAAATTTTGTGTGTGTCTGTGATATTAACTCATTTATATTTCATGCATTTAAAAATGTTTTTAACTGTGAAAACAGCCGTAATTTTATTTTATTCCATGTAGTATTTACAAGCCACCACTCAGACCATCCTCACATTAACATGTTATTTGGTAAAACTTAGAAAGTAATTTAATGTACTTCATTGTCTATCTCAAACGTGTAATAATTTTTGATTAATTGATTAGTGATTCCGGGCGCGTCAACTGTTAAGGCAATTGGTCCCGTAACTGAAGTGCATTTTTTCTAGGGCATTGGCGATGATCTTGCCCCGCTGGATGATGAAATCCAGTGCCGACCTACTGTCGGGTATTCCCCACCATATAGTTTCCCACCTACAGGGTAACAGCCTCAGTCGGGACGAACTCCAAGGGTCGACCGGGAGAGATGGCTCAGTGCATCAACCTGATGTCACTGCAGTCCCTCTGACCGGGAGGTCATAGGTTCGAGTCCCGACGGCGGCAGGGTTTTCGACACTAGCTTGTCAGCTAGGTCGAATTCAGTCGCTGTCCTGGAGGAGAATTCTAGCGGCCGGCCGCTTTGATTCGGTAGTTTTCCGTGGTCTCTTCGATCAACACCAGGCGAATGCCGGAGCAGTACCCTAACAAACGTGCCACGGACCTCGCGCGAACTTTCCTTCCTCTTCCTTGTCCTATCTCCTCTTAACACACACACACTTACACTAACATGCACTACACTACCACACATTCCGGGAGCTTACAGCTTGTACCGGCTGCATATAAGCAAACTGCACATGTATTCGGCACCGGGAAATTTAAATAAACAAACAAACAAATAAACAAATCGGCACCGGGCTTCCCTGATTGGCTAACGGGCGTGGAGCGCAAAACCACGCGAAATTCGTTTACGTTTTCTTCCTACAAGTGTTGTAGGTTCGTTTTAAGCGCTGTTTCGTCACTTTTTCAACTGTACAAATGCTTTTCATTTTATTACTTTTTATACCAGGGGTGGGCATCGAAGATTTTTGTTAAATAATAAACATATTATAATTATTGATTGACACAGACGAAGCAAGGATTTTATTATGTTCATGTCTCAATATTTGTAATGTGCCATTAAAAATGTTTAGTTGGAGAGGAGGGTAAATTGGCATAAACAAAGGAGGCTGAAGGATTTGATAGAAACCGAATGTTTTCTCAGTATTATTTCCAATTTTGATCAGAATTAAATTAAAATTAACTAAGGTTGCAAATTGAAAATTTTATTAGAATATCTACTGCACTTCACATTTTGTAAACATTTTTGCATTATTATAGAATGTTATAATCTTATTGAAAGTAATTTGATTTATTTCATGAGGACAAATAGGTTGTAATAGGAAGGGTTGTAGGTATTCACATTTCTCAATGGTTTTTGCCAACTCATTTTTAATTTTTTTAATAGCATCTAAATGAATTTGAACACATTTATTAAAAACGTTTTTATAAGTGGTTTTAGTGCCTGAAATCGTTAAAATATGCACATGTGCATAAAAGGAGGAAAATATAATATGGTTCATCTTGTATTTCATTATAGTGAAGTGAATTAATTACATTACGAAGTGAACATAACCAAAAAGAAAAACAGCAAAAAGGCAGTAATGTAAATATGATACTCAATGACTAACTAAGAAACTTCACTTTGGCCTGACCTAGGCCCTAGGTATGATCATGTCAGTAGCGCACAGTCCTTTCTGTTGAATTTGTACAAGCACTGGCATAATTGTCTTGACAAATATCAATATTTTCAAGAAGGGTCTGGTGATATTTGCATGATTCTGCAATACTCATTCCCATTTTAAAATACTGAAGGCATGCTCCCCTTGTAGCCTTATCAGCTGGCAGGAACCACTGTTTCAGCAGTTCTTGCATTGTGATTATGAATTTTCTTTATTGTTATAACCCCACACAATCTATCTGAAAATAAAAATTAATTATTTTAATTGGTTATTAGGCTTATGTTTCATTTTTAGCATTAAAATTAGTGTAATTACAGATTATAAATTACAGTAAATTTAACAGCATTCTCAAGTTTTTTATTATACGTTATAGAAGCCATAGAAAGTGTAGTATTATTAAAATGTTAATATTTAATTATTAATTGTTTAATTAATATACGTATAAATTCAACATTTAACAAGTTTTTTCATTTTATTGATTTAAATTTTGGGCATATATTTATTTTTTCTAACGTAAGTATTTATATTTATTTCACAATTGCTAAGTAGCATTTTTTTAAAGAAAAA
>JAHLJT010007241.1:0-14706 GCA_031308135.1 Acheta domesticus
CCCCCACCCGCCACCCCCTGGCCACCCTTCGTCACCCCTTCGCCAAACCCTCGCCACCCTCTCCCCACCCTCTCCCCACCCTTCGCGCCGCCTCCTCGCCAACCACCTCGCCATCCTCGTAACCCCCCTCGCCCCTCACCATCCTCTCGGCCCCAACCGCCACCTCCTCCACCCCTTCGCCACCCCGTCGCCACCCCCTCGCCAACCCCTCGCCACTCCCTCGCCACCCCCTCGCCACCCCTCACCATCCCCGCGCCACCCCGTCGCCATCCCCTCGCCACCCCTCGGCAACCCCCTCTCCACCCCCGCCACCCCCTCGCCACCCATTCTCCACCCTTCGACACCCTCGCCGCCCTCGCTTCCCCGCCCCCCTCGCCACACCCGCGCGGCCTACTCGCCTTCCTTAGCCACCACCCAGCCAATTCGAATTGCCTCAGAGCAACCATCACAACGCAATCACCCATGCCCGTCTTTCTCCTGCAGTCCTTTCCGTTTCGTCCCTCTTCGCCAGTCACTGGAAGTTCCCCGCACCATCCACGCCCATTCTCACGTCGCCCCACAACATGCCGTTTCGCACCGCTTCCGATCTTCTCTGCACCCCTCTCAACGTCCGCACTCACTTCACGACGCCCGTAACCAACCTCTCCGCAGCTTCCTTGTCAAGTTTGAACCAGTTGGGCTTCCACACCGCCCCCAGCCAACAACCGGGCCTTCCCAAGCAGCCATGCCACAGTCTCCCATCTCCAACTTCCTCCGCCCCGTCGCCGCGGCCAAGCGCCCCGCCCCCTCTCTTCGCTTCACTCCCGCCTGTGGCTCCTATCGCTCTGGGCCTTCCGTTCTGGGGTAGTGAGGCTCCGCCCTCGTCTTTCATCATACTCTTCATGACTTCTTATGATCCGGAGCATGATGTCGCGGGCGTTTCGTGATTATCTTGATATTCTTCACGTCTTCAGAGCACGCTATTTCGCGTTTATCACATTATGAAAAGGAGTTTGCGGCTCTAGCAGATGGTCCTCTGCTATTACGAAATGTGGAGAATTACTCTTCTTTAAGAGATTTTTAAGAAGATTCAAATTATACTGACAATGCTTAATACAATTTTTTTCAATCTTATTTTATATTTCTCATTCTATAAAGGGATCGTTTCACTCATGAGAACTCACACTCATTGTATTTAATTATTAAGAAAGGCATTATTAATGACGCGCTCGCTTTACTCGTACTTGTGCTACCTTCTTTTACGTAGTACAAATGACCTTATTTATTTCCATTACTTAGATATAATACTGAATATTGTAGAGAAATAAGGCATAGTTCTTTACGTTTTCTTATCTCAGTATTATCTTTGTGACTTGCACGTTGGTCTTACCCGGCGTTTTTTTTTTTTTTTTTTTTTCGTTTTTGTATCACGGACCATCCAATGAAAAAGTTACCTTAGGGCCGCGGACTCCATAGGAAAGAATTGTACTCCGCTTCATTTCTTTTCCCCCCGAGTTCAACTCTTCGTCGTGCCCAGTACAATACCCTATCATCGCTTTGCGCGCTTTTAACTGGTCCAGTTCGTTGCCAATAGCTTGGCGACGTAGACTTCTTTCTTTAGTAAACGACACTGAGTAAATTCTCCAGCATCTACCGTCGCACATTTAAATTTCATGTCACATCACTAACTACTTTAAGGTCTCATCGATCATACTCAATTGTGAAATAACTTTGATTCCGCGATGTGTGATTGGCATTTCAAGTTGGTTTCATATTTATAAGGTTTTTAATTTAATGTAGTTTATTAACAATTTACGTTCGTGTAGCCATCACTGTCTGACAAGCATGAGGTAAGTATGTTGAAATTCCTAGCAAATTCTTAACATTGTCGCAATACGTAATGATGGCAAAGCCTTCAAAATCTGCTAATAAATTATCTAAAAGAGTTGACACAGATGACCTGAACTTGAAAATTGACTCTCATAGAACACATTACTTCTGCAGGTATTTTTCTATCTTGCCTAACGTATTTGCTTTCCCTGATTGTATACTTTGTACTTAGTCACATCTACACGGCCTTTGTAGCAGGTTTCATTAACCCTTGACTATTTCTGTTAGATTTTCTGTAATCGCTGTCATTAGGATTCTTTCATAATTTATATGAGAACTCACGTTATGCTGTGGGAAAGATGTAGTGTCATGCTACTTGAATATTCTCTCTCAATGGTCAGATATGGGTATTCTTAATGAATACCAAAATGAAGTTGCTTTTGTACCTCTGTCACTCCCATCACAATCACAACCAAACAATCCTGATCATTTACATCTTTCCCATCGTCTCCATTTTTATCATTAACTACTTTCCCCTCATTTCCAAGTCAATATAACTTCTCATTTGCGTGATCATTTTCTAGACTTTCACTCTCTACCTCCGTTATTGTCAGTTATGCATTACTGTAACAAATAGTTCATGTGCTGGAATAGCGGCACAACTCAGTCAGGTATTGAGATAAATGAGTTTGAAGTTTCAACTTATATTTAAATGCATCATTCTTACATTCAGAATTCTGGCATTGGTTGATGGAATACTGTACTGTAAGGTATGCTGCTGTTGCTGCTTGATGGTCGACCAATCTGCAATTCTGGAGAGCACATTAACTCAAAATTCGTATTTTTTAAAAAGTTGTACCACTATTGCAGCCCACGAGCGACATATTTCTCCAAGACGTACTCCACCATCAGCAACGGTCTTATATTTTCCACTTTCCCTCCATCTGTAACTTCCACCACCATCCCCTACCTCCTCCCTCGTCCACATCTTAACCGTCCGGAGCCTGCCTCTATCTCGTTTCCTTGGCGCGGCCGTGGCCTGATAAGGCTTCCTGCTTCGTGCGTTGTCTGCGCTTGTCGACGCTTGCCCGCGCTGCCTCGGGGCCGGGCCGTCCAGCCGACGGCTGTGAGGAGAAGCGGCGCACGGCCGCTCAGCACCCGAAGATGTCGGCCCGCGGAGAGAGCGGATGACGTCATCGCTTGGGACGCGGAGCTTCGCACTATGCAGTGGGTTCTGACTTTAAAAGTTTGTTTCAAGTCTTCGGTCTTAAAGGGAAGTCGGTTTAAAAGGAAAATAGATAACGGGTTAGATACGAATATCTGGTAGGGGTCTGTATTGTTCGATAATAGAGAACGTAATTTTTTCTTCCTGGGGCTTTTTCCAGATTCAGGGAATGCCAATTTTGACTGTCCGCTCCGGGTACCCACTATTACTATCATGAGGATACATATTAACCATTACACTAGACACTGACACATTTCCGTTCTCCTCGGACTTTGGTTAGATTCCCTTGGTCGAGGTGTCTAAAAGCGTGCCACAGCGCTTCGTATCGAAGCTAGCGCATGGTTGTTTGTCCCTTGTCTCTCATGTATGTGTTGTCGTGGAGGGCCTCGCGTTCAGCTGATAGAAGGTGTCTGGAAGTGTGTCGGTGTTGGACGAATATGCGTTTCATCGGGACGTAAAGTGTAACGGCACTCGCGACTAGTCGGCTGGATAAAGGTCCTAGTAAAAAATAAAGTTAATATAATTCGTCCGCAAAATATTCGACTCACCTCGAGATAAATTCGTTCTCCCCCAAATGATCATTTTTAGAAGTCATTTTTCTTGTTCATCGACGATGTATCGCTAACTGAATGACATATATATATGTCTTACATCTTTGGCGAAAAAATGTTTGTAACTTTTCAAACTTCTCTATAGTCAGCACTACAACATATTAAAAACAGTTTTTAAATCTGAATTGTAGAAAACCTTCTATGAGCTCATTTACTGCTATAAAAAATCCTTATAAATGCTAAGGAACTATAACACTAAAGGAACACTAAGGAAACACTAAAGAACAATAACATTAACTTACAAATCACCAAAATTTTGAATCTTTGAACGCGTACGAATGCACAGTTCGAGCGTTTGTACGTAGTAGCTGATGTAAACAGATATAACAAAATGCTCACTCCCATGGCCGAGATGAATAAAAGCAGATTAGGTTCGCATGAACGTGGGCTTTGATGTGTACCTATTGTTATTCGTTTGTATTGTGTCGCGTTAGGGTATCATGTTTTGTTGATTCCAAACCCGAGCAGCCCAAAAATGGGTTAGAATCTATTCCAAGCGTGTATTTGAGATACGTATTTGAGTGTTGGAGACAATGAACATAAAGTAAAAAAATCGATTAATAAAAAGGAATCTAAGTACATGCTAAAGTATAAAGTATAGGCTACGGAACTCGCGCTGTGGTCCGTAAGTGACTCTAAATAACATTGATAAAGAGTGAGAAGCGCAAAGTGTACGGAAAGCCGTAAAAATAAGCCTGTAAAAACGAAAGAGAAAATGAGGCTTTTGTTGAACGAAGAGCAAAACTCAAAACATGGCTATAGGAGGAATAGACGATTAGCAATCTAACTCGTTTGTTTAAGCATTCCTTTAAACTTCGTTCTATGTTTAAGCATTCCTTTAAACGTTTTGATTCTGTTGAGACATATTGCGTAAGAGATGCAGTGTAAGAACTATTCAGAGTATTGACGCAAACTGAATTTCTTCCGTTATCTTCTTCATTTCGGGCGGTCTGGAAATTATGTTTCTGGCCGGTGTGCTTGCTACCGCTCCCGTTTGCTCGGGGCGGTATGACGCTCGCCGTGGTTTGTAGCACGCCAATTATAAATATGAAGCAATTTACAGATGAAAAATGGAGCAAAATGAGATTGATTATTTCTTGTTTCCGGGCACGCCAACAGATATGGTCATTCCGTAAGTGAACTGCCTGTTTTTTTTATCAAGGGCGGTGGTGGTGTTCTTATTTGCTGGATGGTGAGATCTGGTCGCCGACTCCACGTCAGCTTGTGGAGTTTTCCCATATAGATATCTCGCACTCACGAGTTTCTCCCCAGTCGGAAAATTCTATGCATCCGACTGGTCTCCCGATATATGTTTGTAGCATAATATATGTTTGTGGCGATGGTGTTTGTGGCGGCGATGGTGTTTGTGACGGCGATGATGTAACGGTTAGCGTTTCTGACTGTTATACCCTAGTTCGTGGGTTCAAACCCAATCGAAGCCATGTGTTGTAGGGGCGAAAAATCCTTCGTACGCATTCCTTCGGAGGGGAAGTAAAGCCAGGGGAAGTAAAGCCGGCTGCCCCATGTTAGTAGATTTACTGCAGGTAAAAGAACCTCAAGCCTAAATGACGCCTCTGAGCAAAATTCAAAATCGCCTCTTTCGTCGCCCGAGATAATACCTTCTTTCTCCGCTAGGTGAAAGGAGCCTAGTCAGACGGAAGAGCAGGCCTCATGGCCTAAGTCTCGCAACGTAAAATAAGGCAATTCAATTCAATTCAATATGTGGTAATATAGTACTTGTGAATGTAAGTGTATGTAAGTAAGAGTGAATGTAGGACAATGAAGACGAAGGAAAGATCGCGCACGGTTCGTGGCCGTTTGGTAGAGTACTACTCCGACATTTGCCAGGTGGTGATCCCAGGAACCACCAATCGGAACAGCCGACCGCTAGAATTCTCCTTCATACTGTAACACCCGCACACTCTCTCATCGAGTTCGGCGGGATGGATCTCAGGGCGTGACCCAACTCACTGTGGATTTCTGTCTGCACTCATCTGTTGCTCATACGCCCGGCTGAAATTTGGACAGGACGCATGCGTGACTGGGCATTTTCATGCATTAGGCAGTGAAGCACTCTTTCTGACATACTGAATTTAATTAAACAAAAAAATAATTAACGGGGTGAAGCCTCCTACAATTAGTAACAATATCTTAACCTAACTTACAACTAGCTTGAAGTCCGACCCTTCTGGGTCATCGCCGGGCGTTCCGCCCTCTAGGCGCGGCATCGGTCCGTGGATCGGGCGGCGGGGCGGCAGCGTTCACCCGTCCCTGGACCGGGTGCGCAGCCGGCGGCAGCGGCGGCGGTTTAGGGCGGCGCGCGGGGCTGGCGCGCGGCCGGCGTTGGCTGCGGCTGCGGCGGCGGTTGTAGGGCGGCGCGGCGGGCTGGCGGCGGCCGGCGTTGGCTGCGGCTGCGGCGGCGGCGGCCGGCTGCGGCGGCCGCGGCGGCGGCGAAGAAGCGCCGCCGAATGCGTCCTTCAGCGGCGGCCGGCCCTCAGGCCAAATCCGGACGCTCCTTCGTCCATTCAGTTCCCACACTGCACTCGTGCAGTGTTCCACTCTCTCTTCAGGCGACACATGAGCGGGTGGCGGAGTGACGGCGATGCGTTGCCGGCGGCGGTCTAGCCCCTCGCGGCGATGGCGTGGCCTCTCTCTACCCCCCGGAAAGCTCTGCTGCACTCTAGTGTCGTCAACATCAGAAATGGCCTCTCGCTGCAGTCGCCCAGATCAGAAAGACCTCTTGCTGTCGTCGTTCACATCGGAATGAAAGAATATCACCCTGCAACTACCTCCTCGCTCGCGAGATCACGTGTCTCGCCCCCGCTAGTTCTCGTCTATTGGCGCAGCCGAATCGCGCGATGCGTGCCGGCCAATTGCCATGGGTCAACGGCGGTTCAAAACCGATTTTGAGTGGGCGGTCCACGTCACTGCAATTTCCGAGAAGACGCGGGGTGTGCTCTGACACAACGCGCGGAAAATACCCAGGGTGCGACGAACGGTTTCTGAACAAGGAGAGCCGCGCCCAGCGGCGGCCGGCCCTCCCTTTGCGCCGCTCGGGTAGCGGAAAAAGCGCACGTTTCTAGACGTCAAGTTTTCCAGTACTCCCCGTTAAATAAAATATTATTTTCGTACACGCCAAAATTGTTACGTGCGCGACCGTCCCATTACAATACAGAAGCTGATTCGACCTATCTAGCTATTGTCGAAACTCCTGCCATCCTGCATTTATCTATTTAGGATTCACAAAACTTTTGAAACATTATTTCCAAATGTTGCACTAAAACTTCTAAGAAGCGGAGAAAAAACTGGGAGTTGTTATTGCGTTACCTCAAGGTGTTTTTCTGTTATGAAAATTTAGGTTTATGCAATACAGAACGCATGAAGGTGACATTGCCACCGAAGTGTGCCCGGCGGGTTAGAGAATAGCCAGGCGATGTGGGTGGGCCAGAAGGGATCAAAGTAAGTCTGAATGGGCATCTGATTGCAGCTTTTGTGTTGTAAGGGTTATAATAGCTGATTTTTATACCCAGTTTTGTGGTTTAAAACTTGATCGAAGCTATTCATGGGCGAAAAACTCCTTCGTTTGCTTCCCTTCGGAGGGGAAGCAAAGCTGGCTGTCCCATGTTGTAAATTATTTTCAAGCTAAAAGAAACTTCTGATTTAAATTCAAATCGCCTGTTCAAGGCCCGAGTAATAGTTTTTCTCTGTTAGATGGTGAAAGGAGCGTAGCAAAATTTGCGTAGTCGGGTGGAAGAGACGACTATTTGGCCTGAGCTTCGACTCGTAAAATAAAGCATAATTTAACTGATTTGAAAGAAGCGGACGAAACAGATGTAATAAGTAAAGTGGATGACAAAATCAAAGCAGGCGGGGCGGGCAAGATGATCAGGACAGACATAGTGGCAGGGGCTAGTGGGGTGGGGCGTTGTTTCGTTGGAAGGTCCGTTGCGAGGTATGAATCAGCGTGGCGTGGCGTGGAGTGGCGTGCGGAGCGTGGAGGAGGCGTGGCGGTCGTGTCTTCGTCCCTCGAACCTCCTTCTTGCGTGCTGCCTAATAAGACGTCGCTATGAGGCCCTGCCCGCACCGGAGACCGCCAGAGCCCCTGGCGCTCGCCGCCAGAGACTGCCAGAAAACCTGGCAACTCCGGCTAATCAGCAAGCCTCGCTATATTTCCGCCATCCACAATTTCGACCGCCACTTGTGTCTGAGCCGTCTTAACCCCCCGCCTACGCCCCTCTCTTCCTCTCACAGCTCATCCTGTCCCTTCTTTCCTCCCTGCGACTGACGGCTGATAAGTGCCTCCTGTTTCGTGCGCTTGTCGCCACTCACCCAGAAAGCCTCTGGCGAGTTTTTGCAGGGGTACGGACGCGGGCGTGCGCGCGGCGCGACTCAGCACGGCGTTGCGTGGCGTGACGTGCGGGCGGGGAGAAGGCGTCTTAAGCGAGCGGGGCGGGGGAGGACGCGCGTGTCTTCGTTCCCCGTGCCTCCTTCTTGCGTGCTGCCCAATAAGACGCCGCCGTGAGGTCCCGCCCACGCGCCGGAGACCGCCAGAGCCCCTGGCGGTCGCCGCAGGAAGGTTTTTGCCCCGCGCGGAGGGCTTTGGAATAGGGGCGGAGATGAGGGATTACTTCGACGGCGGCGACGTGCGTGGCAGGAGAATGAAGCTGCGACTAAGAATGGGACGTGGGGAAGTTTTGGCGTGGTTGTGCGCCTGTGTTGTCTAGGGAGCAGGGATGCCTCGAACTGTGGTGAACGTATCCTTAGGGGCATTCAGGGGGTTAGAGAGATAAAAAAGTTGTAGCTCGTGAAAAGCTTTTTATGGTAAGAATGAAGAAGAAATTAACGTCTAAACTGAAGGGCTGAGTATTATGTGGGATTTCAATTGTGCAAGAAATTAATTTCGTATAAAAAATTAAAACTAAATCATGCATTCTAGCACTTCATTCATCGTGGCGAATGAAGAAAAAGTTAAGATAAGCGATAGGACATTTTTAATTGGTTTTTTCGCGATTTATAAAGTTTTGCGATATCAATAATGTTTAAGTAAGTTATAATTAATGTTCGTCTATGGGTATCTGTCGACGAATTCCGGTGTCATTAATCTACAACATTGTCTCTACCTCATTAGTTCATTCTTGATATCCATTTTATTTATTGTTTCGTACTTCATTATATTTGCTATTTTTCTGTGATATGTATAACATCTTTCCTGAATTATTTTTATTCAAACTCAAACGTCTTGTAATTCTGAATAAGCATAATTTCGAACATTTATTAAATACGAATAGTGAAAGAAGTGCAAGTTCCATTCAATAATTCATATTACCCATACGTTAACTCGAATGTTTGATATAAGGCGATGATGATGAAATATTTAAACATTTTCTCTTAGATCATTTTCCGAAATGTGTCCGCAAATGTCATTACCTCTCGTGGTAAAACGTCGCTAAAGCCGAGCACTTGCGGAGCACGATTGAAAAGTCGCGTGACATCTGACATTTGATCAGTTCATTACTTCCCGACTGCAATACCAAACCACATCGCAATATGCATTAAAAACAGTTCATAAGAAAATGCTAAGCCTTAAGTAAACACAGATAAGATAGTTTTTCACTTCACTCGACATTACCTAGACACTAATACATTATGTATGATCATCTTGGTCTACGAAATGTGTACAAACAACACACAAAAAACGCTTAACGCCACATTTAGAACGCGAGTTCATTAGCTCGACCGCCGCAGTCCTCGTAAATCAGAAGACACAGTCGATATAATCCTCGCCCGCCGTCTGTTGGGCGCGCTTTTTCTGCGCGCTGACGTCGATAGGCAATCGGCGGCGCCTCACGCCATCCCCGCGTTACGTGCCACGGCGGACGACGCGACGCGGCGACGTCCACAGCCACGACGACCTGCCAGCGAAATCAGTGGGAAAGCAGGAACTTTTGTTTTATTTTATTTACTTATTACTTCACTTATTTTCAAAATCGGTAAATGCATAATTTACCAAATGAAGCCTCTGGCGTCTACCCACATGTTGTATGTTCAATTCTTCAAACTTGTGAAAAATTATATGTAATTGAATAGATATAATGGTTTTCAAAAAAAGAACTCAGGGGAGGGGTTTACAAATAGGAGTCTAAGAGACAGAGCTAATGATACATGGGAAGAAGAATGTGAGTGTGAATTGTTCCAAGAAGATAAAAATGAATTTGTATCAAAAATTCTCACCGCTCTAATAGAAATTTGTGACACAAGAGAGTAAAATATTACGTGGTAGAGAAGTGAAGTTATAAGACAAGCGGCAATAATTCATTTCATGCATTAGCATTAGTATCGTTCATATTGCCGAGAAGTAGCTGTATGTCGGCGTATCTGGTTCTGGTGCTTCCGACACTCGGTCGATTACTTGTAGTTGATGACTGTGATCGTGTTCTTCAAGCTTATAGGCTGTTTGTGATTCTAGTCTTGCTCTCTAGCTCCACATTTTCCGATGTCGAACCTTCCGATAGAATTTCCTCGGCCCGCGGGTTTATATCAATACTAGTGAGAACCCGAGCGATTAAATCGCACGGTTAGTCAAATAACCAAACTGTTTTCTGCGTAAATTATTTTTTTTTATTCCAGCATTATAAACGACCTAACCTCACTAAGATCACTTACCACTCATATATCAATATTTCTATTCAATGCAGAAATCACGTTTACGTGCTTACACAACCTACATTAAACTGAAACAAACAAAAATGCTTGACATTGCAACATTCTGAAAACACAATGTACACCGTAATGTATGTGAAAAATGTACTGTATTTCTCTAACCTTCATTCAAAGGCTACATATAAATACGTTGTTGGAATCAGTTATTAAAATAATGTATTGTATGCAAAATAAAGAACACTAACTTATTCTATTTCAAGATTTTTATTCAATGTAGAAAATCACGTTCACCTGCTTACACAACCACACTAAACTGAAACAAACAAAAATGCTTGAAATTTCAACATTCATTTGTCCACCACCACTGTCCGACAGTTTAATTTTCTTCCGAAAGATCGCGCGGCAATCAGAAATTATAGATCCCGAATTACTATTTTTTTTAACATTTACGTATTTTTAACGCACTTTTTCAAAACGAATACCCCATGTGCAGCTGAAAAGAAACACGATTTTTTAATCCATTGCTTCTTTATACAGATCGGTTTTGTAGGTCGCCCAATTTAATGAAAATACCAAACAGCACTTTGAGAAATAATGTATATCAATATGATTTTAATCACGACAAGAAGTTTAACACCTGCAAACGACGTTAGAAGTCAAGATGGCGCATTTCATAAAAAATAAAATGTATTTTCTGACCACCATACTTAAATCGCTAAACAACAGAAAAACAGCTTGATTTTGAAGGACGAGAAATTCAACATTCTAAAATGAATTCGAAAAAGCAGACAAGGAGTAAGTTTGGAAGACGATTATCCTCGCTGTATATAAAAGAGCGTGATGTAGTGCCGGAAGTTCATAAATTCTATTTAGAACAGCAAGGGTCAGATAGAGGAAGAAAAAATCACTTCATATATTATTTAATTCATTATTTGTATGCACATAATTTGGTAAATCAGATGGTAAAAATCGTAAAATATTTGGAAAGAATTCGGGAGTGGTAATAAGTGTAGTATGTGTTAGAAAGTTTAAAACAAAAGTTAGAAAATAATTTTTTGAATGTTGATGACAAATATGTGTTTTAAAATGAAAAATTCATACACTTCAAGAATGAAAATTAGTTCCATCACTTTAATTTATTTTTACCCAAATTTTTCATTGCTGCATTGCAACATTTTTAGTGTTACAAATGAAAATATAACTTTTTACGCTTGGAATTTGTGTAAAATAAATCAAGAATCTACTCAAAAGTAAAACAGTAAACGAGAAGAGAGTAGCAAGCATAGCTTATAAGCTGTCGAATTCATGGTAGTTCGCAAATCCCGAGGGAAGGCAAAGATTACAAGGAAGTTCGTCATCATCGGTGGATTGACCATCAACTTAGTGCCGCCCCGGGATTAGAAGGCGGCGACAGGAGCCCGACTAAGCTGCACTGACGCCTGCTGCACCGGCAGTAGTGGAAGCTTGCCGAGGACGAAGGTGCCTTAGGGCTGGGCTGGGGTCGTTAACAACTTGCGGACCACGGTTCCCCGACTAACACTACGGGGGACGTTCACTCCTACCATTCTCACTACCGCGCTTCGCACGCTACCATAATCGTTGCGATGCTACCATGCTTTTCATCGCCATTTCGCCCACGGAAATATTACTATCCCATCACCACCGTACCACCACCGCCACCACTTTCTTCTTCGACGTCTCCACGTTTTCTCATTCAGCGCTGTTTGTTCTCCCCACACCGGGATTACAATCATCGTTCCGAGGGATGCAGTTCGCGGAATTAAGCCGGAGTGGAAACAATTAAAACATGTTTGCCAACGTTTTGGAAACTTTAAATTCCATCATCTGGGCTAGTTCACAAAAAAAAAAAAGGCATGAAGACAATATCAATATAAATATACAATACACAAATTAATAATACATGTAAAAATTACACCTTACTAAATGGTTCATCACCGTTCCCTCCATTAGTGATCCCTCACGCAATTTACGACAGCTCCATCACCCCTGCCACACTCACTACCACTGCCACACACACATCATCACCACCACCACTAACACCATCACTACCACCACTACCATCATCACTATCGCCGCTACCACTTCTACGCGCCGCCGTCGCCTATCGCATACGCACTACTTTTACCATTACCACCATCGCTTCTTCCTACGCAATACCTATCGCCACTATAACTGCTGTGCCCATCGCCGCCAATATCCTCCTCATCACGTTTGCCCCACCTCCATTCCTTTTTTATCTCCAATGTTTCAACCAACCTTCGATACATCGACACATGAGCTCCCGACTCTGACATTACCTCAATGCCCTCACCACGATGAATGTCACAGCCTTCGCCGCTACTTCAATAACCACCATTGCCTGCATCACCTCCGCCGCTACCCCGCTTCGGGCTCCGAGCTCCAGGATTAATACCCCGCACGGCGCCGGCGGGGCAGAGAAGCAACTTCCGGAATTTACAGCGAATTTTCATCCCGCTCCTCCTCCCCTGCACTTTACCCCGCCGCGCACCTCTTGCCAGCTCCCGCTCTCGCGTCTGCCGCAGCGAACCATCACCGCCATCGCCATCGCCGCCACCGCGCCGCCACCGCCACAGCCACCGCCTCCGCCACCACCGCCTCCGCCGCCGCCACCGCCGCCGCCGCCGCCGCCGCCGCCGCAGCCGCTGCCATCGCCGCCGCCGCCGTCGCGCCGCCGCCGCCGCCGCCGTCACCGCCACCGCCACCGCCACCAACACCGCCGCGCCACTGCCACACCACCGCCGCCGCCGCCGCCACCGCCACCGCCACCGCCGCCGCCACCACCATCGCCGCCGCCACCGCCACCGCAACCGCCACCGCCTCCGCCACAACCGCCTCCGCCGCCGCCACCGCCGCCGCCGCCGCCGCCGCAGCCGCTGCCGCCGCCGCCGCCGCCGCCGTCGCCGCCGCCGTCCCGCCGCCGTCGCCGCCGCCGTCGCCGCCGCCGTCGCCGCCGTCACCGCCACCGCCACCGCCACCGCCACCGTGACCGCCACCGCCACTGCCACCGCCACCGCCGCCACCCGCCACCACCACCGCCGCCTCCACCGCCGCCACCACCGCCACCGCCACCGCCACCGCCGGCGCCACCACCACCGCCGCCGCCACCGCCACCGCCGCCGCCACCGCCTCCGCCACCGTCACCCGCCACCGCCGCCACCGCCACCGCCATCACCACTGCCACCGCCATCGCCACCGCCACTGCCGCCACCACCACCGCCCCCCCACGCCCACCGCCACCGACACCACTTCGCCGCCGGGACCGGCACCACTGCCGCCACCGTCGCCGCCGCCGCCGCCGCTGCTCCTGCGTTTAATAAAACGTATGTGGAGCAGCGCTCGTATCTGCCACAGCCTAGTTATTAGGTGCGCGGCCATTGTTCCGCGGGTCGGCAGAGGGCGCGGTGGTTTAGGGCTCGGGGCAGAGAGCGGCCGCGGGGCAGGTGGGCTCTCCAAGCCCTCGAGCACGAGGCGCAGGGCTCTTCACAGGCGGTAATGAGCGCTCCTGCCCATCCGTCCGCTGATAGACAAAGACGGGAAAGAGCTAGGATGGACCGGGTGGTCGGTAAATGAGTCGCGTTGGTAACAATGATACACAAAGGTAACATAGATGTATAAAAATGACAGAGGCGGAAACAGAGATATAATGGACCGATCGAACGGTAAATGAGTCGCGTCGTTTACAATTATTTACAAAGTTTAACAATGATGTACAAAAATGGCACGGAAAATAAGCTATAATGGACTGGTCGATCGTAAATAGATCACGTACACAACAATAATATAAAATAATTGCGGGAAAGGCAGAAAATAGAATTGGAATAAATGGGTCTATCAATATGAGTTGCATCGTCAAAAATCATATATGAATCAAAGAAAACAAAAACGTTCAATGTTCAGGGGCATCAACTTTTGGGAACACGAAATAAACTCACTTACTTGAAAATGTATTATGTCTTATTCACACCAAAAAATATAATGTTTATTCCTACATTCTTAAATTAATCCTTATGTTATTTTTTGTTTTAGAGTATATGAATACATCGTCATATAAGTTAAGGTGTTGGGGACTTGAACCTTTTAGTATACAATTATGTGTTTTCAATATTGAAGTATGCATATTTTAAAGAATCACTTATGCTTGTTGATAAGTCAATAAAATTAAGGAAATGGAGGAGAAAAAATAATATTTCTTAAAATGTAGCCAACTTTTGAATTACAAAGAAAATTAATTAATAATTTACAAAGGAAAGTTCTCTTTCTCTCCACTTCACAGCTCTTCCACGTTCACAGAGCACTTTTTCTTACAACCACAGTCTGGACCTACAACTAGCGCAGGAACAAACTGCCCTTTATGGTTTA
>JAHLJT010007242.1:0-22395 GCA_031308135.1 Acheta domesticus
AAAAACGAAGCAACATTATCATCGCAAATATTATTTGAGTTCGATAACGATGCACTAGACGAAGTGCTTAATGGTTCTAAATTGGGTATCATCTGATTTCTTTGAACATCGAATTTTTAAAAAAGTGAAATATCCATCGTTTTGAGTCTTGTTAGAAGTATAACTTTTCTTCCTGTGATAAAATGAATGATTTTATTAAGTCAAAACGATCTCAATTCATCTGTAGAATGACAGGCAGAGAAATGGACCAACATGGGGGAAACTATCACTCAGTTCATTGCGCAATGTGTTTTTCATTGGTTCGACCAGCAACGATCAGGGGTGTCCAACTTGCAAGGCGTCAAGGCCACACTATAACCTTTGATATGGTTGCGGCCACATTTCATTACGCGAGCCATTCACTCGCGACCCCGTGTTGTTGATCTCAGCAGTTTGACCGCAACACTGAAAGGGGGGGATTGAACCATGCGTAATATCAGGCCGTACCATGACGCAGTGAAACACATCGGGATAATTTTGAATTTCTTAATATACTAGAAACAAATCTTTAAATCTTAACTTAACCTATTTCACATTAAGAGGTTCCGACCTCGGCAGGGCGGCTTGCTCTAGGCGCACGTGGAGGGGGTGAGACAGTGCGAATAGGGTAGTTGGACGGAATGGGAACGAAACAATCCGGAACGTGGCGAGAATTGGGGGTATGAAGTGAAGGGACGGACCGTTGGAGAGGGGGTGTGGTCAAGAAAGTGCCAGCAGGAACGGGAAGCGGTATGACAGAGGCGAGATAGGGCGGATGGGAAGTGGCGAGAAGAACGGGTTGGAAACGGACGGGACTGGGGGAAGTGCGGGTCGCTGACAGGTTATCTCTCGACATGGACAATCAATATGGGACAATTTTCTCGCTCGATTGGATACTAGGGACTTTTTAATAACATTTGGCGGGCCGCAATAAATGGCACTGCGGGCCGCCAGGTGGACAACTCTGATCGCACATACCGATTTTCGGATACGGATATTCGGGAGCGTGTATCTCCTCGCCTCCTGCACCAATATTAACCTTTTTGGAATGCATTGATAGATTTTACTTCTTTCGTATGTGCGAAGTTACAGCTCAAATAACCTTAAACAAAGATTTTACGACCGAAAATTCGTGATCTTATTGTTCGAGATCCAGTACAGGGAGTAAAAGTAAAAACAACCGTGGATACAGGAGCCAATTTTACGAGGCGCATTCTGAAAGTAAGTTTTCCTGCGTCGTAAACAAAATAATCGGTATATAATGGAATAGTTTTTTACGAAAATATTATTGAAAATGAACTTTGGGGTACGAATGAAATTTTGTACGTCATACGATCGGCTACACATGGCACGGCTCACAACATATCTTCTACAGAAATTTACTATGAGGTGATTCACCATCCACAGTATAGTTCGGATCCCGCCGACGAGGGAATTTCATATTTTCCTACATATCAAGGAATTCCTGTCCGGTGAGCGTAACGCGAATCACGGTGTGCAGAGTTTGCGCATGGCTGTCAACAGTGGTATTAATGGCAAGAGGCCGGCTTCTACGACACGGGAAACACATGTTCATCCCACCGTATGACAAAATGTCTCAACTGTGGTGGTGATTATGTGGAAAAAATAGTGCACATAATATGTTGAATTTTTTACAATAAAGTTTGCATTGTTTTCATTTTGTTGATGACCTAGAGAAACACAATTTCTGGATGTGGCACGTAACTTATTTTAGTGAATAAGGGATGTTGAACATATAAGGAATGATATCGTAGACTCCTCACGACTGAAGGACTAGGCCCTCTCACATCATCCACGGATCGGATTATAGAGAGTGCCCCAGCGCTCCATCGCCTCGTCATCGGGCGGGTGGGTGGGCGTTTTGGCAGAGATAACGGCAGGGGCGTCGCGTCGGATGGAAACGACATCGTCGAGCCGACGTCGTCGCCAGCGACGGACGACGAACGACGACGACGACGGCGGGCGGCGGCGGCGATAAAAGCGAAAGGACACTCAAAGAGCGGATATTTGATTCTGTTTTTTGGCGTCCGTCGTCCGCTATCACCGGCGCCGCTATTAAAGCGTAATCGATGGGCATTCGCGGATGCGCGGAAGGAAGCGCGAAATCGCGTGGCGGTGAATATTCAGCGCCGCGCGCGGCCGGGCGCTGAATTATAGAGGCGAGCGCGTGCTCGCGACTCCCGGAAAAAAGTCTTTGCCGTCTCGAATTAATCCTCGCCCCACCCCCGCTCCGCACTTCTCTTACTTCCGGTTGTGTACTGCTCGAGAGGTTTATCTCGACGAAAAGAAAGAACGCTTGAACCGCTGCGCAAAGCTTGTGTTATTTATGAGGCAATAAGAGTGTTGGTGTTGTTCGAGTTCCATTTGGCGTTTTGTGCTACAGGCTGTGTGCGTACTTTATATTTAGCACCTGACGTTATAGCGATGTTTTTTTTTCGGCACCTGTTGATAGAAAATAGCCGCTTTTGTTTGAGTCTATTTCAAGGCGCGTTTGGTTGTGATTTCTTGTGTACTTAATCGGAGCTTCCCGTGCCTCTTGGTATATTATGATGCTTGTTGAGGGTGAAAAAGTTGAAAGACTCCTTTTCACTTCAAAGATTGGCAATGCTTTCAAATGAAAGTCAAAGAAATCACTCAGAGCATGGTGCCAATTCATTTTTCTGCCATAGGTAAGCATAACAAGAAAATGCTACCAGAAAAAAGTAGTATATTCTCAATCAAACAATGTAACTAATAGAAATAGATTTGAGGCATTGTTTGGTTGTGTGTTTATTTTCGCATAATGCGTTTTGCGGTCGAATTGCAGCCATCTTTCAGTGCTACAAAGATGGTCGCAATGCGACCGAAAAAGCTTTCTGACAAATAAACACCTACGACAAGAACACCTCAAATCTATTTCTATTATGAAAATGTAAACTCCACACCATTTTCTACCAGAATGTAAATAAAGAAATATAGCGTTGCATCGTTCTTCTTTGGAACTGCGTGAAAACATATTTCAGTGCCTCCTTTTCTTCAGCTATTCGATACTGACGTATAAATAATAATAATAATTACTGACGTAATAAAGAGGAAGTAGTTTGTATTACTGCAGCGGAAAGTGGCGATTTTTCTTAGGAAAGACTCGTACCGTGGACACCTGACGTCAAAAAGTGGCAGTTTATTTTTCAATATGTAGTAAAATACGCCGTTTAATACATACACTTGTGAAGTCAAGGTCGACGTTTTGTGCTATCTTGATAGCAAAACCTGGTTTATGGTGAGCATGCGTGCCTTTTTGCCTAACTGTCTGCGATCTCTCATCTCCCATTTATTTAATTGAAATTCGTCTCAAGAACGTATTTATTGAAAAATATAAATGTGAGAATATTATGTCAAAAAGTAGAGTAACTTATACATACGTTCGTATTACGAGGGGCTACAGAAGGGTCTATAACAATTTTATTTCCAAAGGCTCGGGTCTACACAGTTCTATCCAAATATGGACAAAAACAAGATACTGATTCGGCACACGCTTTATTACATTTTGTGCAAAAATTATTGTGCTAGTGTAACCAATGGTGGGGCACTACGAAGTATATTTCTTCTTTACTTCTGCAACGAGGAATGTCGAGTTGAAACCTTCATCCTCTTATTTACCAGAATGATTCGATATGCTAGAAAACCCTGGAGCCAACACCCTCATTCGCAAATTCCTTCAGACCTCAATAATATCAACACTATCCCTTAACCATTTCATTAATCAACACCTTCTTACATAGCTCCACCGCAGTCTCCCTTACTCTATTTCAAATATCTTACACCATCTCTTTCTTACCGAGTAGCAGTCCATTGGAGCATGCTTTTCAAGACTTAATTTTACCACAAACTCCTTTTCCTACTTTGTTTCCCCTCCAGCTTAGTTTGGGCGAAGACAAAGAAGGCTTCTTCTTCGCGAGAAAAACTCCGCGAATGACAAAATCGAAACGACCCGGGATGACGTACGCATGCGCGCAACGAACCAAAACCGTGGGGAGCAGAGGGATAAATGCTTTCCTTTAATTAATGTCTCCTTGCACGAAAGAGCCGTTTCAAAATGAAGGGGATAATTGCTCCTTTTGGAAGGCTAACGAGGGATTTTTAGACCGATTACCTACCATTATTCCGATTCGCGTGCTCGGTGCTATTCCTTCTGTACTACGTCGACGGCAGCCCAGGGCGTTTCATAACGAGCCGCGGGGTTGGTACGAACTGATTTGAATGAGCGCAACGCGTGGTCTGAAGGCGTGTCTTTGAGAGGATTGCCAAGGCTTTATTTAAAATCTGGAGCAAATTTTCGCAGCGATGCTAAACTCGAGCGGTGTCTCGCTCCTCATAGAAACATTTTTCTTTGAGACCTGCTGCATTAAGTCGGAGTGAAGTAAAGTTGGGAAATTATTGATGTTGGAAAATACAAGAAGTCTACAGAGGCTAATGTCTTACATTCTTAGAGCCACAAATAGAAATGTTTTACCTTAGCAGTGCTAAGATATAAATGGCTCCGTGTAACACTGAGAGGACCCCGGGGAGTTCGCTCTAAAATTTTGATTTTAACTGATATTTTGATGATGTTTTGTAAATTAATAGATTGATATAACTTGTATGCATGCTTTTAAGAAAAAAACCTCTTATTCAATTTAGTATTCTTAAAATGAAAAATATATCATCTTCTCTTATCAATACTTCCTTTTAATGACAAAGCTTATTACCTTTATCGAGTTGTCAATAAAGATGGATGTATCTTCGTAACATAGCGGTGTATTAAACAACTATATTACTATACTAAAACATAAAAAACTACAAATATTATCAAAATGTTTTCGAAATAGTCCGTTTTCGATTGAGAGTCCGATTTTTTTTATTTAGAAGCCGATTTTTTTATTAAACGTGACGGCCAAAGAGGCTTTCAAAGACTCAATTTTAATGATACGATAAATTACAGTATATGGATAAAACAGCCCATCAGAAACAACTAAGGCTTTTCAGCTTCATAAAAAATATCAATTTATAACAATCATTAAGTGAACCTCTGCGTCCCTATCCCCGCCTTGGTAACACTAGGGCTAACATTATCTGATACCTTCATTTATGTGGAAAGTACACCAGTTGAGCTGTGTACAGTCTAGCGAAGCAAGTTAAAACGATAAAATCAAATAACCATTCTCCTCTTCTCACAGTGCCTCTTCACTCCTCCACTTACATCGTGTTATCACCAACGCGTCGCACAAAAGCACTTCGGTACAAGCTATATTTAGAGAAAATGCTACTTCCACAACAAGGTTGAAACGGCTTCAATGGCTCAGTGGCAACGCGATTGCTCTCCCGAAGAGAGCTACACATGACTCTCGTTCCTTGGGCAAGAGGCGGCACGGCCCTTCAATAAAAGAACACAGTTCTGCATCAGGCTGAGGACAATGCCACGCACGCAAGTAATGAACTAGTGTGCTACATCAGCATATACTTTCTCCCCCGTATTTTCACGCAAAATTACAACGAAAAGTACTCAAATATTGTAGAAAACTTGTACATGACGTTTTTCACAACCTATCTTTTAGGAACACTGGGATTTATTTAGGAACATCATTTCATGAAAGGAAAATTCTCTATAAGGGTAATATCTCTTCGTCTTTGTAGTTTTTGCGAAATTTGAAATTTTTGCAACTTTTGGAAAATTAGAGTTTTAATGAACGTCCGATCTGCACATCTCTTAAACGTCCTTTTACACTGTCAAACAATAAAATTTGATCAAAAACGATGAGCCTTTTCTTAAGTTTGAAATGGTCCCAGTGGCTTCATGTAGTGTAAACCCCCAAAATTAAAATGTCAGTTTTAAATTAAAGGGGCCGCGACATGAGCCAGAACGATCGGAGAATATCATTTCGAAGAAATCGGATAAACAGTTTAGACGCTAGTGGACGGCATAATCAGTAGCGGGAAGTAAAAGTAGAAAGATTTTTACACTCGTCAATATTACGTACGTTTATCGAATGATAACGCAAAACCAAATATTACTAATAATTTTGCTTTAACCAGCTGCTTCCACAACTCACGAATCATTACCTCAATAAAGTTTTGTTCCAACCATTTCGTTTCCCGAATTTTGCGAGCCTTTTGATGACCGTTAACTGATGTCGAGAAGTTTAAAGAGGACATGTCCCGTATCCCGCCCTGTCCACTTGCGCGTGTCACTGTACTTGAGCCGGGCGCCGGAGAACATTTCATGCGCCGGGCGCTGCGGTCGTGGAGCGCGCGCGCATTAGAGCGTGGAGCGGCGGTCAGGTGAGCACGTCGCTCAGCGAGGGCGCGGGTGGGGTGGGGTGGGGGGACGGCCAAGCGGTCCCCACGACCGCCGTTCAGCGCCACTCGCCCGTTTGCAAGGGCAAGCCGCTGCATGCGTGCACTTAGGCGCGAGGGCCGTTGCGGACACGAAGTGATGCGCGGTGCGACAAGAAGACTGGGGAGATCGACGGAAATGAAGGACGAAAACGGGTGCGTAGAAATGGGGGATACATTATTATCAGGAGACAAGAGAAAGAGGGGGAGGGAAGGAGAACAGGTTTCTGTGTATGTGAAAGAGAGAGAGAGAGTGTGTGTGTGTGTGAGAGAGAGAGAAGAGAGAGAGAGAGAGAGAGAAGTGGACAAAAACGGGTTAGTTTCGTAGTAAAGGGTGACGAAAGATGGTGAGATGTGGGGAACGTCGTAACTACAGAAAGACATGTAGCGTAAATACAGAGAGACGCAAGTACAGATAGTCAATAGGAGAGAAAGAAAACCTGAGATGACGAGAGCCGGAGGGGGAGGAAATCCGTCCGATCAAGCAGACAGGGCAGACAAGACAGCGAGAAAGAAAAGGTACGAGAGAAAGAGACGAAAATAAGAGACAGTGTACATGAGAAAGTGACAAATAATCATAATGATCACTAAATTAAAGACACGTAAAAGAACAGATGCAGATGTGTAAATCGAGACAATCACGCTCTTTTGGATGGAGTTAGAAATGACGAATGGTTTCAAAGAGGATAACGTATACACGGTAAATGAAAATACATTCAAGCTAGAAATCGTTATTCAGGACGGAAAAGACTACTCGATAATACGACGAAAATGTAGGACAGAAAACAGAACTACTTGCGTCGCTACTAGAGAATATAAAACCAACCACGCACACGGCTTTTTAGGACACCCTAATCCGTGTCGCGGAGAGTTGGCTCGTCTCAAATATGTATGAAGCTTTCAGGTGCGCTGACGAGGGGACAAAGGAGGGGGGGGGAATCCTACGAACAGGGTGTTCCAGGGCCCCCGCCGCGCCATCCACCTTCCCTCGGCACGGTCTCCTGCCGCGCTCACATCCACGTGCGTTCTTCCCCTCGCGATTGATTGATTGATTCGTGATTTCGGGCGCGCCAACTGCAAAGTTCATCAGTCCCGTAAGTGTAGTGAGTGTTTTCCGTCGGGATGTCTTTTCCTCGCTGAATGGCAAGATCCGGCGCCGTACTACCGTCGACTAGCGGGGTTTCCCCTCAAGCAGGTATCTCCCACCAGCGGGGCACCATCCCAGCCAGACAAGCTCTAAGCTGCCAACTGGCCTCCCGGCATGTACGATAGTGTAGTGCATGTTACTGTATGTGGTTTGTGTAAGGGGTGAGGGTAGGGACGAGGAAGAGGAAGGAAAGATCGCGCGCGATCCGTGGCCCGTTTTGTTAGAGTACTGCCCCAGCATTCGCCTGGTGATCGGGAGAAACCACGGAAAACTACCGATCAGAGCAGCCGGACGCTAGAACTCTCCTCCAGACAGAGACTGAATTCGACGTAGCTGACAAGCTAGTGTCGAAAATCCTGCCGCCGTCGGAACATCAGTTGATGCACTGAGCCATCTCTCCCAGTCTTCCCCTCGCGAACTCTCGGCCTCCTGCACGCCGGCGGAGGAGGCAGGCAGGCAGGAGGCCGTGGCGAAGGTGAGCGACGGAAAAGAGACGTCTTCAGTGAAGGGTTGGAGGAGCACGACGCCTATTTCATAAAAGGAACAAAGTTCCCCCTCTTTATATATATGCCAACTTTTCTCGCTTCTTTCGTGTTGAGAGGGAGGCGCGCGAGCGAGGGCGCGAGGGGAAGAGAGGCGGGTGGGGCGAGGCGGGGCGGGGCGGGGCGGGGCGGGGCGGGGCTGTCGAAAGTTGAAACGCCACGCCCCAACAACTCGCAGGCAGCTCGCGCGAGGCGTCGACTTCGCTTGGGCGAGTGATTGCTCGGCTGCGAGGGCAGGGAGGACGAGGTGGGGACGGAGAGAATGTGAGAGAGGAAGGGAGGGAGAGGAGAAAGAAAAGACAGAGAGAAAGAGAGGTTTGGGAATGTGCTGTGAAGGATCGGAGGAAGAATTTTTTAACGAACTGCTAAAGAAAATGTATTTGTGTTTGTATTTAGCCATTATATGTCCCGTAAAGGGCAATTGGCCTCGGCGCCGTTAGATCTCAAGGTTCCCTGTCGGTCACCCAATCAGGAGTCCGCGACGTCTCAAATTTGTTTAACCTTCGAAACTTCAAGTATTTAACGAATCCGGCTAGCGACTCCGGTTTTGCAGATGTGGCCTTTCATTAGAACCATCCCAGCATTCGCGTGAGTGACCGAGGGAAACCACAAAAACCTCAGTCAGGTTGGCCAGTATGGGTATTGAACTCGGCTCTCGAATGCGAAATCAGCGCATTACGTCTTGAGCCACTTCGCTCGGTTGAAGCAAATGCGAAAAAGCCAACGTGTAGAATATGCTACATAATGGTGATGATTCAAATGTACGATTCAATTTATCATTCATGTATCCCACTCATCCAAGTAATTCAACTACTGGTCAAAAAATAATTGCGATTTAGATCATAAACAGTGTATGGAGCATGACAAGGAGGAAAAAGGGGCATTCGGAAGGAATGGGGCATTGATGTGGAGGCAGGGAGGAGTACGAGGAGCGTGAGAGATAGAGGCAAGATTGAGTGGGATGTGGAGGACATGAGAAGAGCCGGGTGATTAGGGTTGGAGAGAAAAATAATTAATGTATTGTGGGACTATGGTATCTCGTGAATATAGAAAAAAGGAAAAGATTCTGCCAATGTAACTCTGTATATTACCCATATGGTCCAAATATGTAGCAATTGTGAAAATAAACGAAGGCAATTAGTTTCATTTCAACCGTACGTTCAAAAAGCAGCCATCATTTCCCTCCATCAATGGAACAATTATTGCTGTAACTTCGTCAAGCGTGACGCGGCTTCATTGATTGATTGATTTATTAGTGATTCCAGGCGAGTCAACTTCTAAAGCAATTAGTTCCGTAAGTGCAGTGCATGCTTTTATCGCAGCTTTTGGTGCTGATCATTCCATGCTGGACTGCGAAATCCGGCACCAGCTTACCAGTCACTTTACGGAGCATTTCCCCAGACAGGTATTTTCCACCCGCCGAGAATCCTCCCCCATTCGGAGCATGCTCTAAGATCTCATGTCTGATAGTGAAGTGGCATGTAAGTGTATGTGCGCGTAAATAAGCAGTGAAGACAGGACAAAGAAGAGGAAGAACAGATCGCGCGCGGTTGGTTGATTGATTGATTGTTAGTGATTCCAGACGCGTCAACAGGTCATTTGTCCCGCAAGTGTAGTGTATTTTCACCCTGGAGGTGGAGGTGATCTTCCCCCTGCTGGATGGCGAGATCCGGCGACGACCTACCGTCGGCTAGCGGGGTTTTCCCAAACAGGACGTCTCCCACCAGCGGGGCACCACCCCAGCGAGCACAGCTGCAAGTTGCCGACCGGTCTCCCGGCATGTGCGATAGTGTAGTGCATGTTAGTATAAGTGAGGAGAAGAAAGGAGTGAGGAGAAGAAAAATTAGAGGAAGAAAAGTTCGCGCGAGGTCCGTGGCCCGTTTCTCAGGGTACTACTCCAGGATTCGAAAGGTGTTGATTGGAGTAATCTGTATGTGTATGTGTGTGTGTAAAGCAGACCTGCACAACGTCTGCTCCGCAGGCATTCTGCACTTGCGTGCCGATCGCCTGCCCGCGACAGTGCCGAAAGTGCAAGTAGTGGGGAGTAGGAAGCTTTGCGGAGAGAGGAGAAATCTGACGTAGCACGACGCGGCGCGTAGATTGAATGCCTGGGCGTCTAATACAACGATCCATGCTGAAAAATTATACGCCTATTTGTTTAAATGGATTACATATAGTATTGCAAGTTACAAGGGACATTATTCACTGTTTATGTTCTGTGTACTGCTGTATATCCACCACTATATATATTTTCGTTCTCAAATTTAAAAAAATAACATGCTCATTGTAATTCTTAAGCAATATTTCAAAGCAGAAGCTTTTTTAAAAGTTTTGTTATTTAATTCTAACAAAAAATTACAATTTAATAATTGATTGTTCACCAGGAATGTTATAATCTCCAAATAATAGCAAAATTATGAGGTCAATCTCTTTAATGAAGATTGACGTAAAAATAGAATATGTGGCAGTTCCAAGAAGGGTAATGTTTAATCGAACATATATTGGTAAACATTTGCCCCCATTATGTAGCTGAATAAAAGAGATCAACGAGCAAACCTCTGTGACAATATGTTACAGACAATCATGAGATTATCATGAGTATTGTTAAATAGAATGCAAAGAGCTTAATATTTTTATACGATGTTGTAAACGACCCTTGCCAGAAGTTAGAGCAGAAAATAATCATAATATTTTCAAGAATAATGTTGTCCTTTAATAGAAGCTCTTATTCAATTACACACAGTTAATCAAAAATATTTATTGATGTCATCATCAAAAACAATTCAGTGTCATAATTTTGTGTTTAGCAAAACACTAAATTTGTGATTACATTGTAGCGAAGCACATTACATTATCAGCTATACAAGCAAATATAATACTTGGTGTCCAAATCCAATATTATAAATCGTTGTAGTTTCGTATTTCGCACTGTCATATATCGACAACAAACATTTACAATATAATACAAAAGGTATTATTACTTGAACTGTACGTGATCATTGTTCTCGCCGATTGCTCTTTAAATTTACGCGCTATCTTTCGAATTGCGCATTCTGATTGGTGGTCCCCACTCCTAAAGTGAGTCTTATCCCCACCCTTCATCGATTTTTGCATTTGCCCCCGAGCTGCTCGCGCGCAGCTCCTGACGTGAAAGTGCAAAATGCTGTGCAGGCCTGGTGTAAGGGAATAGGAGAGGCTAAGAAAGCGGAAGGAAAGATTGTCGCCCACTCCGTGGCCCATTTGTTAGGGTACTGCTCCGGTATTCTTCTGGTGTTGAACGGAAAACTACCAATCAGAGCAGCCGGCCGCTAGAATTCTCCCCCACGCAGCAGCCGAAGGGACGTCGCGGGGGGGGGGAGCTCGGAGGGGCGGAATCCGGCGCCGCAGTAGCGCGCCGGGCGGACGGGGGAGAACTGCGGCTGAGGGTCGCTGCATCTCAAGTCGCCCTCCACCCCCCCTCCCTGCGCAAGCGACCGCAGCCCGCATCTCGCGAGTTTGTTTGCGGTCGTCTTTGAGTCCGGCCGCTGCATGGAGTTTTGCTAAGAGCTGTTTGCCTTCCATTTGTGTGGGCTAGGGCTGCCGGCAGGCGGGCGAAGGAGACGGGGGAGGATAAGGGACCGGATCGTGCCGGGGAGTACAAGTGGGGACGCGAGAGGAGGACACCCAGAACTAGGAGAGGACTGAGGGCGGACATGGACAAAACGATGGGGGTAGAGAAGGATATTCAATGAGGTGAGATGACGGTGGACGAGGGATGTTTTGGAATGGGTGGGTGTGGCCAGGGGGGTAGGTTTGGGAAGTGTGCAGTGGCGAGGGGTGGGATGAAGGGGGGGGCGCTTTGGTGTAGAATGCAATTGCGGGTGGGGACGGCTGGAGTGGAGTGGAGTGGAGTGTGTTGGTTTGGGCTGGGTGAGTTGGAGGATGAGATGTAGGGTGTGTATAGTGCATTGTGAAGACTGGGTGCTGAGGGTAGGTGGATGGGGCGCAACGCGGCGGGATGAGCAGAGTTGCGCAGGGTGGAGAGGGTTGGTGCGGGGTGGGAGAGAGTCGTGCAGAATGATGGGGTTGCTTCGGGGTGGTCTGTCCTCGTACAAGGAGGACGGGGTTGTGTGGTAAGCTGCCCGATGGTACGAGGTTGAGTGAGGTTGTATGGTGTGGTGTAGTATGGTGCTGTGTAATGCGGGATAGTGTGGTGTGTGGTGGAGTAGTTCGGGGTGGTGGGGATGTGGTGCAACATCGTACCGGGTTGGACGGTGTGGTGCTGTTTGTTGCAGTAAGATGGGGGCTGTTTGGGGTGGTATGGAGTGTGGTAGAGTTATTCGGTGTGGTGCGGGTATGGCCAAAGTGGTGCAACATTGCACCGGTTTGGGCGGTTTGGCGCAGTGTGAGACTGTGTGATGCTGTATGAAGGGGGTGGTTCGGAGTGCTGTGGGAAGGGGTCGGAGAGGTTTGCGATAGTTGCGGGGTGGCGGAGGTGCTGCAACGTCGTACGTGGTTGTGCGGGGTGGTGCCGTGTGGTGCTGCGTGATGCGGGCTGGAGCGGAATGGGGCGGAGGGGTTCGCGATAGTGCGGGGTGGCGGGGGTGCTGCAACATTAAACGGGGTAGTGTGGGGTGATGCGGAGAGCACAGGTGGGTACGGGCCCGCACTGAGGAGTGGAGTTGTGCGGGCGGTGCACAATTATGCGCTGTGAAGCGGGCTGCGGCGGAGCGGGACGAAGGAGAAGGAGAAGGCGGGGTGGGGGTGGTGGGGGTGCAGGAGCGTCCTCCGCTCCGCTGGGATGACGGCCTGCCACCCGCACCCTCCACCCGACGCAACGCTCCGCCCGTAAAGGAGGGTCGTGCACTAGACAACAATGCGATGGCAGCTCGTCTTCAAAGGAGGGCTGCCCCACACTAACTCAAATTTAATAAGCAAAGAAGCCGGGAGAGAAGAGTTGGCAGAAAAGATCAAGTCAAGTGTTCACTGGTTAAATGTTTGGATATATATAATTAAGAATATGCACCTTTTATATTACATTTTCGTTAATATTTTGTATCTATTATGAATCACAGTAAATCTGAAAAAGTTATGTCTTAAATATTTATTTTTTCACCTCTCTATTCTTCTTAGAACAGATGTGAAGTAAAAACAAGTAAGGGAAATTGTTTTTAGAACTACCTTCTATATTGGATTTGCTTTTGAAAATTAGTTTTTGGTGTTTTGTTTTCCAAAATAATTCCTATTAAATATCAAGTACAAGGGATATTTCTTAATAAACGACATAAATGGAAAGCAAAAAGAGCAAACTTTAATACCTACTTTACAGAGTTCCTATAATTAAATATTTGTTGTAGATAGCTATTAATAAAAGCTAGTAAAAGCTATTACTTTTAGAACGTGCAAAGGGTGGTAAAAGTTCAAGTTTTAGAACTTGTGCTAAAAGAGACGTTCTTCAAGTGTTCAGATAAAAACTACAAAAAAGCTGCAAAAGGGAACAAAATACTTTCGTCTGATCGCGTCAGCTAATATGGATCTTAATGTAACAGTGATTTGTATACTTGGATTAAAATACAATGAATTTCAATAAGGCTGTCTAGAAAAATGTTACAACTAGAAAAAGCTATTTTATTATGCTCGTCAAGATTGTGCCATTCCGCTTATGATACATTTCCTCCTCGTCAATAAAATGCTACTTTTACCACTCAAATAATAAGTAATAATTTGAACAACTTTCTATAAGTGCTTTACAAAATAAGAAAGGAAATTTGTGACACATTGTAGATAATTTTCATAGGGTGTAGTTTTAACATTCATTTGAATTTTATGTTTTTCATAAAATTGTCATTTTACTACGTTGCATCTCTCAGACGTTAGCTCTGAAATGCCGTCACACAGTATCGTAGGTCGTTGGGCAAGATGATATGAAAGGCAAATATGAATAACTCAATAAAATAATAATGAATCAATCTACTGGGAGTTGTATTATAATTGAAATTGTGTAAAACTTGCATATCATTGTCTTCAGAATTTTAAAGTGAAACATTGAATTGATAACTATTCTCTTAAGAAAACTGTTTACTTGGAAATGATGAAAATTCATGACTTTTTTCAATTTTTATTGGGTGGTATGTTTTGTTTCACTCTCTTTTAAATGCTTCAAACAGATTATTGCTACGTTTCTTAACCTTTGAGGACATTTTTAATTTTTGTGAACTGAAATGTCCAGATAAAATTTTTAAACAATTTTTTCCCGAATAAATAGATCCTGACTTTACTTTCCACAGTACCTTTACCATTCTAGTTCTTTCTCTAGATACTTTAATTTTGATTAATTTAAAATACGAGTTATCAAAATATATCAATTTGTTGAAGAGTTGTGATGTTTGAAGTAAAACCCTACATTTGCCAGTTATAAATTAATTGAATAAAATATTATTTGATCTCCAAAAGCAATAAGAAATTAAAAGTACAAAGAAAAAAGGCTCAAAATTGTAGATTTTTTCTCAGGGGACAGCTTAAAATAACAAAATATAAATATCTCTAAGACATTATACAGGCCTTGAATAATATTATAATTGTATATAAGAAATATATAAAATCTTAGTAATAATATGGGGTGGGATATTCATTGATAAAATAACCGTTTCTACACTGTGTTTGAAAATACCAATAAAAAGAATTTCCTCTGTATAAGTGAAATCGAAGGATTTTTCCAGTTTTCTGCCTACATTGTTATTCATTGGAAACTACTCTCATGAAGTAAAGAAAACTCCAATTTGAGATGTTTCATAGATCTACATTTCATGTTTCTTTCACATAACCAACCAGCAGTTCACAGCAGTAGCCGTACGGTAATCTCTAAGAAATATACTTCTGTGAAGTTTTGCATACTCGAGAACAAAGCGAATACATCTTAACCGAGCAAGTAAGACATCAGCTCTCTCCATAAGTAACCAAACTACACTTAGATATACCCATTATTTCCTTCCAAGTGTGAACATTAATTTTCGAGCTCCCAAAAATCACGCGCAATTGCTACATTCGGGGCGGCTACCAGCAAAGCGCCCAAAAGCTAACGGGGAAAGTTTGATCATAAAGCGCCCGAGTGAAGAGCGATTTAAAAAAGAATTCAAACCTATAAATTATTTAAATAAGACGACGCTGGGTGCAGAAATTCAGAATGCGAGGCACGGCTAGTCCGAGTCGTCGCGTTGAATGACCGAAAGCCAAAGGAAAATAGGAGGGGAATAAGAGCTCCCGAAATGATGGCAAAACTTCTTTAAAGAAAGTACATGAGGACTTAAGTGAGTGATCAGATGCGTGCAGGAGAGGAGCTCTGGGAATGTCAGAGCGTTGAAGCAACGGAAGGGAGACAAAGAATTAAAACGTACTAGAATAAGAAAATATAGAGAAAGAGAACAAAGATAAGTGCAAAACATGACATAATTTGGATATAAACGTCGAATTCAAGCATATGACATGAGAATTATTGAATACATGAAGCATAAATACAACACAAAAGACGTTAGGAAAGGAGAAGATAATAGAAGAAAGTGAGAATAGAAGTGGAGCATTTTAATTAGAAGTTTAAATAAGAGAGAAAGATAAGAAAAGATCTAATTACTCAACAAAATCACAAAATATGGAATGGGGGGAAAGTATGGATTGAGTGAAGTGATATGTTTATTTACGATATAGTATCGTGAAATAAATAATTGCACCATAGTCAAACATAAATTGTTACCTACAGATAGTACCTATCGAATAGAATAAGTCGATTTGATGTGAGTTGTTTCTTTCTGTTCTGATTGTGACATGTATTTTTGTAAAAGAGATAATAAAACACAAGTATCATAACAACGTAAGGTCGGTAATACAGCAAGAACAAACTGAAAGGCACAAGTATGTCTTGGGAAAACAAATGGGGGAAACGCCAGTATTTAGGGACGTTGTTATTTAATACATCAAAGTAATAAATAGCAGAAAAGGAAAGTAAAAGGAAAGTAATGAGAAAGCAACCGAGAATGCATTCCTAAGATGAAACACACGCAACAGAACAAGGCAGACATGAAGCACGCAAATGATCCGGACAATGAAGCGGCAGAGGGCCGGCAGGCAGCCCTGGGGAGCACTAGAGTCCCTAGATACAGAATAGCCCAATCACTGCCATTTAATATCCTCCCACCTGATAGCCCCATCAAACAGAGTTCTGAAGTTCAACAGAAACGATAACAAATGGTGACGTAATGGAGATTTTTAAGAATATTATATTGATTTGAGATAGATTCATGGTTCTCAACACCAAAACTACCACACAGTTCCAATTTTCCTGATAACTAGATATAAAATGGCGGGATCGAAGGAACAATGGAATGCGCTACGCTCTGTATTCAGGGACTCTAGAAAGCACTGGAGGGCGAGCGCGGCGGCGAGGATGAAGCATCGGCGCGTCGTTCGGAGGGCGGGAGTCTTATCGCGCTCGCCGGTCCGGCACGCGCGCGCACGCCCGCCCACGGGCACGCGCCCGCTCGCGCGCTTTCCCCGTCCTCCTCCCGCCGTGCGATCACGTCCTCGCTCGCGCAGTCCCCCCTACCGGTGAGATGGAAGATGCAGAGTGGCCCAGACAAGGCGGAAGAGAGTAAAGAACCGATGGAAGGACAGGAAACTAGTGGGGCAAAATCGGCACAAACGTTTCCGCTCCATTTTCACGCTATATGTCGCGAAAAGTACTCAAATATTCGAAATATTGTACATGACCATAATTCAAAATCTACCTTAAGATTGCGGAATATCGATTTTGAAGAAAATTGGTTTGAACGGTTTAGCCGCTAGCGTTGTTCACAGACAGACAGACTGACAGACGTTTTACCGTCTATTGATATTTCGCTATCAAGGACTCACAACACATGGATTTTGTTTATACTACGTGATAGAGTGTATTTTTTCTAAATTTAGCAACAGGATTTATCCACTTTTTCGTCATCACGGCTGGGCAATAAGAGTTTTTCTGTCGAAAATTTGCCGTTTTTTCGCGCAGCATACATATCTTCTCCGTAGCGAGAAAGTTAAAAATGAGAGATCGCGGCGGAGATCCGAAGTTGAACGGAGGAATCAATCAAGGGAATGAAAGATGAGAAGTGGCGGAGAGGTAAGGGGGACGAGAAACATCGTAGGATGAGATGGAGATGCGCAGCGGGACAAAGGCATCATGCAAGCGACTGGGAGAGACGTGATGTGGACGGGCAGATGCTGCAGTGGAAGGCAGATGATGCACTGGAGGAGAGATGTAACGGTTCGAGAAACATGGAAGTAACGGAGATGCAAAACGGCTGAGACGATATTGATTGATTGGGGAGACGTGCAAGTGGGGAACATCGCAGAGACGGGGATTCGGGGCGATGTGGGTCGAGAGGGCGGGAATTTGCATGTGGGCGTGGGCGGATGGGCGATGGGCGTGGGGCGTGGAGCGCGGGGCGTCAGACGTAGAGCGTAGGGCGCGGCGCGAAGTTCAAAGGGCGTGAGGAATCGGGTGTGGAACGTGAGACTTGGGGAGTGGGCGGTGAAGTTTGGGGCGTGAGGCGTGAGGAATGAGGCGTGGAGCGTGGGGCGCGAGGCGTGAGACATGCAGCGAGGGGCCTGGGGCGTGGGGCGTAGAGCGAGGGGCGCGAGGCGTGAGGCGCGAGGCGTGGGGCATGGGGAGTGGGGCGTGGGGTTTGGGCTTGGGGCTTGGAACGTGAGACGTGGAACACGGGGCGTGGGGTGCGGGGCGTGAGGCATGTGGCGTGGAGCCTTGGTCGTAAGGCGTGGGAGGCAGGGCGTTGAGCGTGAGGTGTGTGACGTTGGGCATGGAGATCGGGGCATGGGACGCGGGGTGTGGGACGTGAGGCATGGGGCATGGAGCGTTGGGCATGGGGAGCGGGGCGTTGAGCTGAGTCGTGGAGCCAGGGTCGTGGGGTGCGGGGCATTGAGCGTGGGACGTGGGGCATGTGACGCGTGGTGTGGAGCACTGGATTCCAAGAGAACAGAGCGTGCAGAGCGGGTCGGCGAGTGGGAGTGGAGCTGTGCGATTCGTCACGCGGGCCTCGCCTAGTCGATGGCGACACATTTGCATAATTTCGGCGGAACCGACGCGACGCTCTGGCCGGAGCGAGGCGGGCGGGAGGGGAGGGGTGGGGCGGGGTGGGGCGAGGAGGAGCCCGGCCCAGCTCCAAACGATTCTCTGTGCGCCGCCGGGGCCTGCGGGCGGGGCCCACGCACCGCTTACTCCGCTCCGGCGGCGCAGTGTTTTATTGCGCGGGCACTTTGTGTAGAAAGGGCGGATGACGAGGAGAATGGGAGAGAGATGGAACGCGGCAAATACGCAAAGGATTGGGTTATCCAATGAGGAACGGAGTTCGGGGCAGCCATTGAGGTACTGTTGGAATATGTGGGCGTTATTGGGCCAAATAATTCTCACAGTTTTTTAATATATTTATATGAAATAAAATATATATTCATATATTCACTGCCGTTGATGTAATTCTTTCTAATAAAACTCATAGGTTCAGAGTATTTATGACAATGAAAAATTATGGATAATTATAATTTTTACTATTCCTACCTACAATGTTAATAGTTCCGTGTGTAACGTTTGGTGTTAAATTAACGAATATTTTCACCATAGTTGTTATTGATGACGAGAGAGATATACTGTTGTGTGAGTCAATGTTTTGTCAAAAACAATGTGGAATGCTAAATACAGAATAGTAAAATAAGAACTTGCAAGTCAGGGAATGTTGGAGTACATTGTAATAAACATTTTGAAAGAATCTCAGTAATGTTGTTTGAAAGTATTCTGAATGTTATGTGTTGAACTGTGAAACGTTACCATGTGGAAGGGTCGTTTTTATAATTATTCTATTAATTTTTTATCCATTAATTTCTGTGCATTAATCTATAAATTGCATTACAAGATTATTAGATTACTCAAAATCAAGTTGTACTGAAAATAAATTTGTACCGTGACATAACAAAATTCTCAACACAGGTATGAATTCATACTGCAAATAATGCTGTTTCTATAAGACGGTTGCTACCCGTAGACAATATTCAACGTTCTCCCTTTTCCTCTTGGAAATGTTATTCAAGTAAACAGTCAGAGCCAGACGCTCTGATGATTTACTCTCAAAACTGGAGCAAGAGCTGATTTGCCACTAGAGATATTTACACTTCTATGTATTCACCGAAGTCCAAACCAAACTTAGAACGTCAGGAGACGGGTACTCAGGCCAAGTGGAGGTGCGCTGGGCGACGGTATTATTACCCTCCTTTTCAAGGGCCGGGGACGACGTGATAGCCCGTAATAGCGGCCAACTTCTTATCCCTCCGTCCCATTGCCGAGCCGTCCCGCCACGGACAGCCCTGCACCATCCACCCACAGCCCACCCTGCTATGCCCTCCCAAACCACGGAACGTCCACCAGATCGACCAATTCTTTCTGGCCCTCCCTCCCGTCTATGACGCTCCCGTACAGTCCAACTCCATCCCGCCCATCCACACAACCTGTCCCACCCAAAGATTTCGCCTTTAACAACCCCAACACGCCAATCCCATCAATTCAGCTCGGCCCAGACCCATCTGGTCCGGGTCGGCGCCAGTTCCTCCACTCCCAATGTATTTCAGTCCCTCCCAACCAGTCCAATTTGTTGTCCAATTCGATATGGCCTCAACCTGCCCGTCCCACACAATTATTTCATTTTTCCATCTCTCCTCGACTAGGTCAACTCCACCCCATTCTCCTCGCCTTATCCCCCATTTGCTCTCTTCTTCCTCTAACCGGGCACGCCCCCACACTGTATCTCAGCAGTAAGTCTCTCGTCAGGCGCTCACGTCGCGGGAAAAACGCATTTGACCTCCCCCCCGCAGGTGAGGATCTTGTTTGCGTAGATGGGCACGATATCTGGTGGAGAAATGCAGACGGCCAACCCTGACCCTTAATTTCTCGGTGGCACTCACGTCATTTGCTTCAAGGTTGAGGCAGTGAGTAGACGATTGTATGCTCTTGGTTGTTAGGTTCAATCCGGCAACATTTTTAACATGTATTTGGAATGGCGCGTTGATCTTTAGGCAGGATCGGGTGAAGGGGATTCTTCGGAATGCTCTGGAATCCACCTACAGAAGTCCGTCAGGACTCTGAGACTTACCGTCAGTTTGCCCAGGTTCCGGCGATACCCACGTCGCTAGACTAAATGTGTAGGCAGTGGCAAGACAGGATGGGGGCCCCGAGCTACCCGATCCTTAGTTCAGGTGGCCCCCAGTGGGCTCCTGGCTTCGTCGTGGCAATGGCGCAATACTCTGGGCACACAGGACTTGTTCCCGCCACATGTGAGTGGGGCATTCTATTGACTCCAGTACTAGCCCTGATAGCTTGTAGGTCTGTGCTGGCAGGGTGGCCCACTATCCAGGCATTTTATGGGGGAGTTGCAATGAGGGCAAACTAGGCAGTGGCCGGATCCGTAGATATCAAACTGTCGGCGTACTTGTGCGCCGTCGGGGAGTTAGGGTAAGAGCGGGTCAGAGACCAAACCCGGGGACTTGTTCCCCCTGGGTAGATCAACATTATGTGCGGGGTGGTAGCCCAAGCAGCGTGTCACGACGCTCCTGTACACCACAAACCCGTCATCCTCTCTGTCAAAATTTTTAACATGTATTTCAACATTTACATATATCATCCCCATTATGACATGTGTGAATTACAAAATACATCCTAACGTTTCTAGAGTCTTCGTTTCCTATTCCATTCATCTTTCTCTCTCCCTTCCTTACTCAGTCGCTCTCTTTTCCCAACGCGTCCAACTCGACGCGATGTGTGTGTTGATTACGATTCCAGTTTAAGCAATTTCTATCCTTTTGTCAGTATTTTCCAAACAGTCTGGAAAACGTAAACAGCAAATGAATGTTACCAAAGTGGAGAACATGTGTGGCATAATTTTCAAATGAATTAAGAATTGAGAAGCACAACTGTTTGTCAATCTTGTGAGTAGCTACACGTGGACTATCCAATATTCGATATTTTATCTCATTGCATGGAGGAGAGTTATAATTTAAACGCGGGTTTTGCGAATACTTCCCACTATCAGAACTTTTGAACCAACTAAAGAGTTTCAATAAAAGAAAACAAAACTTTTTCACACGCATTGATATAGCCTATAAAAAGTTTCCTAGATATCAATACGGCAATGTAATTTTGAAATGCACTTACTTAATTTAGAAACTACTCTAATTTATTGAAATGTATTTGTTACGAACGAGAGAAATATAAATTACCCAATAGAGTGTACTCTATTTATTAAGAAATGGGTACACAGAGATTTAGTATGGGTGCACTAAAGAAAATTAAATGCACTACTGTCTCCACAGTGCTTCGTTCGGAAATAAACAACTTGTAAAAGTTTCAGTGTGTTATTCTTACTAAATTCAATATGTTCTCGATAACACTAAGAATGATCATCAAAACGAGGCCAAATAAATTCCCCTTAAGCGAAATCCACACCGAGAGAGCGTTAGACGGCATCGCGTGCAGCGCTACAACACAAGCATCAGGACGTGTGCGTTTACTGCGGGGGTCGCAGTGTAAGGAGAACTGACAGGCGTGTTAACAGTTTGATTGATTAGTGATTCCGGGCGCGTCAACTGTAAGATCATTAAACCCGTAAGTGTAGTGGAAGTTTTTATCGCGGAAAGTGGCGGTGGCGATCTTCCCCCAGTGGACGGGTGAGATCCGGTGCCGAATTACATTGGCTTCCGGAGATTTTCCCCACCCAGCACCAGCAGGGCACCGCCTCAGCCGAAACAAGTAAGCACTCGAGTGGTCTCCCGACAAATGTAGTATTTATAGTGCGTGTGAGCCTAAATGTGCTAATAGTAACGGGTGAGGAGGGGAATTTATTGATCTGCATCCCTCCTAATTGTATTTCGTATTTAAGACGTAAAAACCTACAGAACGAAATTGACTACCTACTCCTTTATTGCGGTGAAGTGATCAGCTGCATGGAGGGGTGATTTCATCGCGCCACCGTTTCACGGACTCCTGCTGGTGTATCGACCTTGACATCACTGACCTATGTAGAACAATGTCTCACGCGGAGGGAGACCTCTGTAAACACAGTAAAGTCAAGGGAAACACAAAAAAAAAACAGGCATACAGTTAAGACAAGTAACTTTTAAAGCACAGAATTATGGCACACGAGGAGAAAGAATTAAGAGGAGCACGATTATGGCACATTATAAAACTAGTGGTGCTTCAACATAGCATTATTTCAATATTCGCAATTCTGGAAAATCAGAGTGTCCAGC
>JAHLJT010007244.1:0-11160 GCA_031308135.1 Acheta domesticus
CTCGGCCATGGGGTCGTGCGGTTGGGGCCGTCCATAATTACATAACGCAATTTCCAATATTTAAAATCCCCCTCCACCTTGTAACGCACTTCCCTATCTCTAACGCTGCCCTCAGACCCCCTCCCTTCCACTTTAGAGTTACGACTCTTTGTGGGTGACCCCTTGCACAAAGACATCCCTTCACCGAATACGTTCTTTCGGTGCAGCATTGGAGACAGGAACTGATGGACAATATAGAACATTTTCAGTAGGTTTGGGGCCAAACTAAGACAACTGCGTGGACCTGCGTGATAGCAAGAGTTCTCAGAAGGAGAAATTCAGCTCTAATCGAGTGTAAAAAAGATATATTTGTATGTTCACTATTCTCATTTTCCAATTAGTGAATCTATTCTTGAGATAATGAATATTGAACATCTGCACCGTAACTCAGACCTTTAAGGCAATATTCTCTACGACTATTTTCTCTTTAAACTCTTACTTAATTTATATTTATGTAATTTGGTAAAACACATATTTTTATGTTTTTAAATTGTTATTAGAATCAAAGTGAATTAAATTCTACCTTATGCTACTTTAAAGTCAAATTCACAGTTCGTTAATTAAAATGTTCGGTTCCTTACGGAAACAAATTATTATTACTAATGGTTTGGCTTGTTTGAATACCACATAGTATATTAGTTCTGATTCACATAACTCAAAAAACTATTCAGTGCTTGTCTTGAAACGGATATTCAAATAGTTGGAACCACCATGAAAGTATTTCGTTGTATTAAATACTTAAGTTTCTTTACCATTGATTAACAAATCATTCAAACAATTTTAACGGTCCTTATCAGAAGAGGCTCACATTTTGTCGTGTTTTTGGGTCCTGTCTATAGTGTGCCACCGCTACCTCATCCCCTTCACACTCAGGGCATCAACTGATGTCAGTGCAGTGTTTCTGTGTGAGAGGTCCTAGGGTTTGGGTCCGATGGTGACAGGACTTTTGACACTAGTTAGACAGGTCGAGTTCGGCCGCTGTCTGGAGGAGACTTCTAGTGCTCGGCTGCTCTGATCGGAAGTTTTCCGAGGTTTATTCCATCAACACCAGGTAAAGCCGCAGCAGTACTCTGACAAACTAGCTACGGACAACGCACGATATTTTCTTTCTCGTCCTATCACAACCCCTTACACACACACACACTAAAAATGCACTACACTATCACACATGTTCGGAGCCCAGTCGAGAGTTTAGAGCAGCACCTTAAAAATGCATTTAAATGCACTTAAATGCATTTTACTTGCACTTAAAAATCCGTGCACTTAAACATCCTTCGTACACCTTCTTCGGAGGGGAAGTAAAGCCGGCTGTCCCATGTTAGTAGATTTACTGCATGTAAAAGCCTCAAACCTAAATGAAGCCTCTGAGCTAAATTCAAATCGCCTGTTTCGTCGCCCGAGATAATACCTTTTTCTCCGCTAGTTGGTGAAAGGAGCCTAGCGAAATTTGCATGGTCAGACGGAAGAGCAGGCCTCATGACCTGAGTCTCGCCACGTAAAATAAGACCAATTCATTTCAATCAATTCAATTCAATTCAATGCCCGATGGTAGCATGTACCTGGTTGGGGTATCTCACCAGCCACCGGGATGAGATCACCGCTATCTCTCGCTATGGAAGCATGCACTACACTTACAGGACTAATGACCTTAGCAATAGACACACTCTGAATCACTAATCAATCACTCGTCCATCTCCACAGCACCACTTCTACCGCCTCCATCATCGTCTATAAGAAGTTCCACCATCACTTTCCATCACGACCGTCCGCTGGAGCCATCATCGTCCGAAAGAAGTTCCACCTTCACTTCCTCCATCACCGACCGTCTCCTGGAGCCATCATCCTCCATGAGAAGTTCCCTTCACTTTCTCCATCCACGGCCGTCCCGGGAGCCATCATCGTCCGAAGAAGTTCCACCTTCACTTCCTCCATCACGACCGTCCCACTGGAGCCATCATCTCCACGAGAAGTTCCACCTTACTTTCTCCATCACGACCGTCCCACTGGAGCCTCATCATCCGAAAGAAGTTCCACCTTCACTTCCTCCATCACGACCGTCCTCTGGAGCCATCATCCTTCATGAGAAGTTCCACCTTCACTTTTCCATCACGACCGTCCCTCCAATGGACCATCATCGTCAGAAAGGATTCCACCTTCACTTCCTCCATCACGACCGTCCTCGGAGCCCATCACCTTCATGAGAAGTCCACCTTCAACTTCCTCCATCACGACCATTCCCCTGGAGCCATCATCCTCCATGAGAAGTTGCAACCTTCACTTCCTCCATCACGGACCGTCCACTGAGCCATCATCCTCCACGAGAAAATGCACCTTCCCTTCCTCCACCGTGCCCGCCGCCTTGGGGCCTGGATGTGGGCCAAGCGGCGCGCCGCGGCCGCGCCTCGCACTTGTCGCGGAGAGGCGGTCGCGAGGGTCAGGCGGCGCTTTCGCTCGCGCAGGTGCTCGGCCACGACGTGGGTCGATGGCGCGCCCCTCGGCGTCGGAGATAAATCGTGGGCGCGCACTCCAAACGGGCACTTGGGATATCAGTGATGAAGAGACTACTGGGGATTGAGGAATTGATTAGTGATTCAGAGTGTCTCGACTGCTAATTCATTTGTCCTGTAAGTGTAGTGCATTTTTCATCGCGAGAGACAGCGTTGATCTTATCCCAACAACAAGTAAGGTTAAGCAAAGGCTATTAGTCCCCGTAAGTAGTATATTTTTATCGCTGGAGGTGGCGGTGAGCGGTTACGCCTACTAGCAGGGATTTTGCCATAACCAGGTGGGACTTACTAGGGGTAACCGTCAAAAATGACGGGACGAATTCAAACTCCCGTATTAATAATTCTTTAAGAATAATGAATAATCAAATTCATTTTAATATTCTTTCATCCTTTTTTTTTGGACCTTTTCAAAATTTCCTCTAGCAGTAATATCGTAGTTTCTTGACTGACCTCTTGTGAATTTTAAAACCACGAAACAATTTTAGAAATTCTGAAAGGGCCATCACGTGAAATTTTGGGCCATTTGCGATAGTTGCCACGCACTACGCAGGAATCTAGTTAGTTAATGTTATTTGTTACAGTCGTTTGGACATAATACGTTATCGGGAATCCAGTAGCCGGTGTATAGAAGATTAGTGCTCCCAGAAATGGCACGTGTGTGCGTGCAGCCCGCCTAGACGCATATCTTCCATTCCTCTGCCACGGGAGCAGTGACGTCGGTCTTACACCCTTCAGGGTTGAAACCCCCTGTCAGCTGTATTTTCTTTATATCATTTCATTATTACTTTTTCTACAAAATAATTTTGTATTATGAAATGTATACTCGTAATAAATCTGTGTTTTCTGTTCATTTAATAATTCATAGTGGATTTATTTGAACTGGTCATGCCTTTACTACAACTCAGCACTCATGTAGAGTGTCTCAACGCTGTAATAACTAGAGAATGACCTAAAACTCACTAAAAATGTTCAATAAAATGCTCTTAAAATGTTTTTAAAAAGTCCCTAAAAGCAAAAACAACGAGTTCAGATGAACAATTCAAGCTCCTGAATACGCTACTGATGTAAACGCGTCCTCTTCCTGTCGTTCAAGTGAACTGTTTGCAAACTTTTGATTTTGGCCGTTCCTTTCCAGAAAATCTGTATCTTTGTGGGTTTCTCTTCAGTTTCTTGTACACACACTTTCATGTTTATGCGAAGAGCAGTATTTTTGGGAAACTGCTCTTTACTGAGAATAAAGCTTCCATTGCTCGCAGAAATAATTGGAAGAAACGATAATGACGAAGGAATGATGATCTAATGACATTATGATGCACTAGCCGTGAAGAATATACCCACATGATTTTACACAATTGTGCACTATTCACTGAACGGTCACACTAATATCATGAATTGAAACATAAAGAAACTGAAATGAAGCACTTTGAAAATATTCTTACGTTACACTTATATCACTTATCAACTTACATTACATTTCTTGTTTATAATATTGGTAGGTGGAATAATGATTCAGTTAACAATCATATCAAATGAATACTGTTACAAATCATATCGTAACGATGCTTCGTCTGTTGCAGTAAAGTACAATTGTCTTTCTAGAAGGTCCGCTATACAGTCAGCTGGAATGAGTAGGTGGTTATCCGGTACGCTTTTATGCAAGGTTGCAATACAACTAGTAAGATTACTACGCTGTTTGAGATTGAAAACAGGTTCTACACTGTAGAATCTACAGTTGAACTGAAGTACATAACTCTTTATTTTAAGATAACGAAATGTTTGGAAGATATAATCTGAAGTAGTATAACTTATTTCTATAAGAAATTAGTTTCTATGCATTAACGAATGCTCTAACCGCGGTGAAAAATTTTGTAACTGTAGAACTGCATATTCATCCTGTCATCCTGTCTCACAGAAACATTTCCAAAAGTTTACAGAAACGACTCCAATATTTACCATTCACCCGTCCATCATTGATTGATCTGAAATCGGGCATTCCATGCCCATCAGGTAAACACGCAAATAGTTGAATCTTTTGCTTTGCTCCTTTCTGAGACATGACGTTTCAATAACAGACTGCCAATGAATATTCACTTTTTACAGGTACAAACAATGTTCTTAATCTGAAGTTGTAGGCTTAGCAAATATTCGCCCCAGAAAAAAAATCGGGAGACATTGTACTAGTGATGTCCGTACTTTTATGGATTCTTATATTTTAATATTTTAAGTGAAAAGTTAGAAAGTTGAGTTATAATGTACTGTTTAATTTTTAGCCGAATACGAGTCAGTTTTTTGCATTAAAAGATGTTATCAATATTAAATGAACACAGGAAATATGTAAGGAAATTTTTTATTTTTATCTACTTAAACAGGGAAAGTCTGATATTATGGATTGCGGATAACGTATTCAGACTGCAGGAATGTAATTACTTCTTCTACTTATCTAATCCATTCCTTTCAATTTTATTTACTGAAGGTTTAAGAATAAATAATAAAGCACATGCCTGAATTCCCAAAGGACGTGAATGCTCAAAGCATCAGTTGAGATTTATAATCAAACTTCATAAATACGTATTCTCATAATCAGCTACCGAACCCAAAATGTATCAGCTGAATTGCTCTTCTGAGGGAATTTAAAAGTTTGAATTTACAGCATTGTGACATTATACTTCTTTTCATCATACTAGATTCATTGTCTCATCGAACATGACAGGTTTGTGTAAACCAACAATTTTATCGCATTTAATATACTGATTCGTCTTGTTAAGTTTTCATTCATTTAATTTTATTTAATAATCTTCAGAATTTTGTTACTTCTCACTACTCTCTTTCAATCGCTTGCAAGAAGGCATAGAAGCGTGCAACAGCGGTTTAGTTTCCGGAGGACAATTAACGGTGTGTGAAGTGAACACGTCTCAGATGTCCGTTTGAGAAGTTTCCCCTCGCTGATCTCTAAAAATCATCTGTATGATTAGTTATATAATTTTACTTATTTATGCAGTTGTTCTCATGTCGTCAAAAGCTATTACACAATGATGGACGGATACTAAAATTTAAAGTTACATTCTTTTATTAATTTTTTTTCATGTTAAGTTTTGTGTAAATAATTTTAGTAGTTTTGATTGCTTGTATTATTTAGAGACCGGAAAAATATGTAGTATTAATTTCAAAATATGTACATAAATATGTAATGAAAACGAGAATATGTAAAAAATATATAAATTGGATGTAATATTAATATGCCAACACATTTACAAATAAGAAATTACGTTTATAAAAAATTCCTAAACAAAATTTAAAAACTATACAACGTTTTTAAAATCATTTGTAGAGTACAAGTTCATGCACACTTTGCACCACCACAACTTTCCCGTCAATAGTAAAAGATTCATTTGTTATATTCTGGACCGTAGTTTAGCAGCCACAGATGTAGACAATGTGGCACAATAGTACTTTTCACATCTAGATTTCACCAATAATGAAGGGAAATGCTTTTTCATAAAAATACTTCTTTTCATAAAAAATACGTAATTAATTCAAGAAAATTGATAGAATAAAGAAAATATTTGTGAAAATAGCAAAATATGTAATATAGTGCTAAATTGTAAAAATATGTAACGAAAAAATTGGATATTGTGTTAGGAGAGTGTGATTCGCCAAGATTACAATTTTGAGAACGCTAAGAAGAAAGACAAAAAATATGTAGTTACATAAAAGTCCGGTCTCTAATTATGACAACGACGTATCTATATTTAAAAGAAGAGCCACTCCTTTTCGAGCCACGCACGGCTGTAATCCGTTCCTGATTCATGGACTACACGTGTGCCCAGATGGTCGGGACAGGTTCTTCATGCCCACAGGTTACTTTTCTCATGCCCAGCAATTCTGTTCACCAACGCCTTGACCCTTTCTAGTTTTCCACACCATAAAAGTATAGAGTTTAAGTCACGTACACACTGGTTCAGAGGTTATAAGTCGACTTATCTGTGCAAAACTGACCTACATCTTGAATAGTCCTTGTAAGCACCAAACATATCAGTACGAATGACTGAATACTAAAATAATCGTTTTCTCATTTCATGTCTATTGAACAAAGTCACCTATTTATAACTAGAATCATATTTAAATTAATCAGAATCGGTTCCCGATCACTTTTTGTTCTTAAAAAACGGAACAATTCATAATTGAAGATATGTTTTGATATACTAATAATTATGTTATAGTTTTAATCTATTATATTATCATACTCTAGTGTATAGTTTTCTTTCAATCATTTTTAGTCGCTTTTGCTCGTAATACACATTTGATATTGCGTGAAAAATACACGACTGTTATTTATTGAACGTCAGAAAATGCCAAATAATGTGTATTTTAATTTTGTGAGGTTTAGTGCCTTTATGACAAGCACCTTGAGTAATTGCTTAATGTGGTTTCTTATTAATAAAAATCTATAAGAATAAATACATTTTGATCCAGTTTGCTTGAGAAAATGTGCTCGTATTCTTTACATAAAAGTTTCTTGGAAATATATCATAAGTTTGTATATACCGTAAAGCACTTTCTCTAGAAACAGCCAACAATCATTTTCTTCGCATTGTCCAGATTTCAATTTAAGAAAGCGATTGGAAGTTATTATTCATTGAGATTACGTTATTTGTTTCCGTTTGCATGTCTGTGCGAAGGAAGAGGTATGTTCAAGAGTTACGTCATGGCACGTCTCCGTGCAGTGAACTTACTTCCTCCTCGTCACGGACACAGCCACGCCTGAGTGAACGCTCCCTGGTTCTAGGTTACTAAGTCGCAGGCAGGCACATCAAGTGATGATGTCATACTCGATGCTGGCCATTGTTTTGTAAGCCATCGCTCACTACGTGCCTCTAAAGGACGTTACTAGTTGCGTACTTTTTCTGTGATTCTTGGATTCACCGGCAGGCCCTTGGATCACCGGCATTCAAGGAATGTTCACAAGTCTTAAGTTTAACATAGTAGGTCTTTCGAACTTGTCGCCCCAAGTCATGTTACCAGCATCAAGAAGAAAGTGCTTGACTGATTCGTTGTGAATGATCTCTTTTGAGTTACTTTTATAAAGCATTACTAAGACCACTGTTAGCCGACACAAATTCATCAAAATAAACTATTTTAACTGTTTATATAACTGGAAGATCCAAGACATTTAATAACTGCCTTTTCCGAAGGTCAGTATACAGATTCTAAGTTCAGTTAATTTGCTGTTTTGCTCAATTTCCTTTCAATTGCAAAGTAGAAAATCTCTACTCATTAAGCAAAGTCAGTTTTGAATTAATTATTTTTGCCACGTTGTTAGAGCAGAAATTCTGATTAATTTTAATGTTGGTACTTACATTCATAAATACGAATTAGACACCAAGACGTTTTCTTATTTGTTAATATTATATTACATACAATTTCTTTAATTTTTAACTTTCATCCATATGTTCTCTAAGCTGTTCAGCAAAGGTAAATACTCAGAATTCAGACTACCGCTAAGAACAAATGAAAGTCAACAAAATACAATGGCTTAGCGGGAATAAAATAGAGTGACAGATGATTAATAGGAATATATTTTTGGAAGAAATAAAATGGTAGTCAGTGGCGTAGCCTCAATGTATGCAAGTGATGTTTACATCCCCTAGTTTTTCCATCACTTAAAAATATTTTAGTTAAGTATTTTATTTTTCTTCTTCAAGTATCTTCCCTCTGTTTCTCTATTCCTCCCGCCATTTACGTGCGCGTCGAATAGGCGTTAGTCCCTCGCTGGATGTGACGGGCCGACAAACATCCCTTGAACGACCTCACTTCGTTGGCGAGGTCATTGAACTCATGGCCATGCGCTATGTGCAAGCTGCGTGGTTTCGACTGCCGAGATGTGACATAGCTTCTCACATCAAAGGCTTCTCATTGGCGTTCATGTATCCCCTCCCAATAACCTTCCATACCCCTCCTCTGATGCCCTCCTCTCTCTCATAGTTCGGCAGCACGCCTGGGAATCCGAAGTCACGTGCCACTATTGTGACCCGGAAGCGGGGAGCGGGGGCTGACGGCACGACTGTCTTTCTTCACGTCAAGCAAGTCTGCCAACTATGCTGAAGCACATTTCAACCTGATTCAGTACAACTGGGTAACTCGATGTGTGTTAGCAGGCCTGACAGAACAAGATCACTCCCATTATGTAAGGAATGGTATGACAGAGACAATCCGTGAACTCGAAACGGTCGCGCGATGTTATTTCGTTCGTCATGTGTGTCCTGCGTTCTACCGTAAATGCTGTTTACTACTGAATGTGCGTTAAAATAGACTACTTGCCCAGTTGGTGATATGTTAAAGAGAATCGTGAATTCGAAATTGTAACGCGAAAGAATAAAACTTGCGAGTGTGTGTGCGTGTGCGTGTGCGACATGGCGAGCTCATCCAGTTCATTTGTGGTAGTGGGTGAGTTATTTGTGGCAGGGAACAGTAGTGAAACGTTTCATTGTGTCGTAGACAGGTTTCGTGAAATTCCGTGCAGTTCTTTCTCCTATTCCGAAAACTTAAGTTAGATAGTGATGGACAACCAAGACAACGCGAATAGATCTCGAGTTCAAAAATTAGGTATGTACTTTTTTGTGGTTAGTTTTTTAGTTTTGTTGTTTTGTTTATGTAAGTTAGTGCATGCAATGAGAAAATGATGATTTTCAAGGAAGATTCAGAATGGTCTAATTTGCAACATACACTTCTAAAATACTTCAGAGTAAAGTAGAATGACGCAGACTTTAAATATTTCGAATTATGCGTTCAATCTCTAATATCATGACGCTCCACATCTACTAGCCAGAGACGCCACTAATGGTAGTTCACTTAAACGCACTGTAGGAGGGAGAGTAATAATAAAATATTGGTAATGAAAATATTTTTGATCGGACTTTTAACACGCGTTGTATTAAATACACCACAGTTATTGTCTCTACGCAATACTTCATCGATCCTAACTGATTTAGTTGATCTTAAGAACACCCAATTTAGTTTATTTCTGAGGACAACCGGGAGAGGTGGCTCAGGGCATCAATTGACACTGCAGTGCCTCTGACGGGAGGTCCTATTTTCGAGTCCCAACGGCGGCAGTATTTTTTTACACGAGCTTGTCGGCTAGGCCGATTTCAGTCGCTGTATGGAGGAGAATTCTAGCGGCCGGCTGCTTTGATCGGAAGTTTTCCGTGGTTTCTCGATCAACTCTAGGCGAATGCCGGAGCAGTACCCTATCAAACGGGCGATGGACCGCGCGCATCTTCCTTCCTCCTCTTTGTCCTATCGTCCACCTTTTACTTACATGTAACCTACACTAACATGCATTACACCACGGATATGCTGGGAGACCGGTCGGGGGCTCAGAGCTTGTCCCGCTGAACGGTACCCAGCTGACGGGAGATACCTGGTTGGGGAAATCCCGCTAGTTGACTGTAGGTCGGCCCCGGATCCTGCCATCCAGTGGGGGAAGATCACCAACACCTCTCGATTAAAAAAATATGCAATACACTCAAGGGAATATGACCTCAGTAGTTGACGTGATCGGAATCACTAACAATCAATCAATCCCTGAGGACATTGGATTGACGTTCGTAGACCGCAGTGTCAAAAGATTGGCTTGCCTCTTTACAAGACCGACACTCGTTTTAAACCACAATGGCGGAGGTTTTGTTGTTCGTTTGCCGAGTGAGAAACTTGTTGCCGACTGTGCGGGGCGCGGGATGATCCTGCTCCGCACGAGCCGCTTTAGGTTTTGTTGCAACTTGTTGGCGCGGCTGGCAGTTGATGACGACGTGATTTCAGTGTTAGATGGAGCATTTAACGCCCAGTTTCGCTCTCTGCAATAGGTCGCGCTGCTACAATTGGTATCAGCAGGCAGAGAGAGAAAGATTAATGACACGCGTGAAACCTCTGAGGTCTGGACCAACTAGAGGCTGAACTGGACGTACGAGGTCAGGTGCGGCTGGAATGAATGAGGATGGCAGACGCCGGAGCTATGGAGAGTGTTGATGATTTATACTTGCACATTGATACGTAGATAAATGTACTAAATCTGTGCTCACGGTAAAAGTTAAGTCAGTTTTGGAGAAATTGGGTTAAGTACTAAACTACTAGTTACGTGTCTATATTTCATTTTAGTAAAACGACCGAATTTAAATGTTGACTTTTTAACGAGAAAAACGCGTTGGGAAATAGCGTTGAACATGGAAAAAGCGTTGGCTGAAGAATCTAACCCTTGTTTTCTTCAAACTAAGATTTTTGACTTAAGACTTTTATCCCTTGACCACTGAATATCGTCTGCGATCAAACACGGATGCTAATTTGTTAAATATGCAAAATAGTTATTTATAGGTTAATTAAGAATGTTTGTTTTAGAAATAGCACATTTTTATCAGTAAATGGTCATCAGTCAGCATATACAAAGAGAAAACCAATTTTGCCTTTCGCCGATAAATAACAGCTTGGCCACAATAAAACCGTTCTCCTAAAAAAATATATCATTTTTATAAGCGTCACTTTTTTGTTCATCAACAAAATTCGTTGCAAAATGTAGAAAAAATAAATAACTTTATTTTTGTTATTGTTCATCACTTATTTT